>VMDR010010266.1:0-31215 GCA_007922815.1 Macrotus californicus | reverse complement strand
GAGCGGGGAAGGACACAGAGTGTGTAATGGGGAGGGACGCTGGCAAACCCATTGGCGATGGGGCTGAGGTCAATGTCCTCGGGCGCAACAAGAGACTTCAAGCTGAAGTGCTGCAAAATGGCGGTGAAGAGGAGAAACAACTCCATGCGAGCCAGGCCTTCTCCGATACACACACGCTTTCCCTCACACACGTGTATGAGGGACACTAAGGCAAGAGCCAGGTGGGGGCAGCAGGGGAGAACTGCCACCCTCGGCAGCAGGGACTCCTTTCTGCCCACGGAAAGAGCACAGAGTGGACTTCAGGGTCAGAGCGTCACTGACACATATTCAGGGACCAGCCTCACACCACAGCCACCAGGACTCAGCTGTAGAGTAGCAGAGAGAGTAGTCTCCGCCCACCCCGTGGTCATCCCCGAGCCCTGCAGGAAAGAAGCCAGCGCTGTAGCGTGGGGTGCTGAAGTACCCAGTTGGTCATATGACCTTTCGTCACACCAATGTCTGAGGAGAGGCCCTGGGAAAAGGACCAAGGCCCATGGGCTGACAGCCCAGGAAAGGCTGGATGGGCCCGTGATGAGTCCAGGGAACCGTGTTATATTTTGTTTAGTAACCCTGCAGAGAATGAGGTAATAATATAGGTTTGAAAGATTTTTTTTTTTTACTGAGTCCTAGCAATTAAAGAGTTTTAGCTCTGAATGAAGTGAAATATCTGCGTATGGAAAGATAATTCATCCCCAACTCCTCACTTCCAGGACTTCTGGTGAAAAGATGTCACTAACCGCTCTCAACAGAGAGGAGCACGTGGGGCCACATTGCAAGTACAGGTAAGGGGCACAATGCAGGTCTGGATGGTGGTTGATTACACGTGGAGTGGAGGACAGGAATCCTGGACCAATCCCTGGGTAGGGTGCTACATCTGAACTCTTACCTGTGGAAAATGCCTTGAAATAGTCACTGTACTTGAACTTCCCATTTTCATTGAAAACGTACTCTGGCTTAAACTTCTCTGGATCAAGGAATTCTTGGTTGTCAAACAAGAGGGAGTCCAGTGTTGGAACTACGACTGTACCCTGGAAGAATAAAAGCTGTCTCAGTCACATTAGCAAAACATGGGCTCCGATCTGCAGGCCCCCAGTGAAGAGGGGTGTTTCGAATTTTACCTTACACAAAAGTATGTTTTCAGTCGAGGAAGTGGTTTGCTTACAGACCAGATAGAAAGCAGCCAGGGGTCAGGTCTAAAGGGTTAGTGGGAGCTCTAAGATTTTTAGAGGAGTAAAGGGCTGAGTGTTACTTATGTTTTTCATTCTCTCGTGTTAAAATATACCACCAACACAGGGGGGGCTATCAAAGGGGTCCCTTTTCCATATTTCCTTATTCCTGTGATCACAAGGTCCACGTGGGGACTTCTGAGAAAAAGCAATCTGCTGAGTGGGGGTGTGGCCCAGCCACATCTGCAAGAGGGAGGTGTCCTTGGACCTTCCATCCTGTCCCTGGGCAGAACAACAGCTGAGCTGCTGGAACATTACTTGGAGTGTGGAGTCCAACTCACACCTGACCTTGGGGATGATGTATCCTCTGAATGCTGTGTGCCAGGTTGCTTCATGCAACAGGTTGCAGGGAAGGAGATTGATGAAGCGCTGGTTCTCACGCACCACAGCGTTCATGTAGGGCATCTCTAGTCTGTCCTTGACAGTGGGGACTCGGCTTAGCCCAATCATGCTGTGGGTTTCTTCATGAGGTTTCCCTGCAACATAGGGAAGAACGGGTTTAAAGGACGAGCTCTAGGCTGGCTCCACTCCCAGCCCACCTGCCGTCCATTCAGCGGTGTTCACAGAGCACTCCCAGGGTGCCCAGCAGCTTCATGCTGTCGGATACCTGAGTCTCCCACGTGGTCAGAGCTGAGCTCCCCAGGGGATAGTCTGCAGCATGTTTTGGCATCCTTCCTTTTAAATTTTTTATTGAGGTAACATTGGTTTACGTGCTCCAGGTGTGCAGCACTATAATTCTGCATCTGTGTGTACTACATTGTGCACACCACCCAGAGTTTGTCACCACCTACCACTCTGCAGTGAGCCTCTTAACTGCTTCTCCCTCCCTCTCCCCTCTGGGAACCACTGATCTGTTGTCTGTGTCTATGAGATCAGTTTTGTTTTATTTTGTTCATTTTTTTTATATTCCACATATGGGTGAAATCATAGGGTATTTGTCCCTTTCTGTTTGACTTATTTCTCTTAGTATAATAACTTCAAGGTCTACCCATACTGTCACACATAGGAAGGTCGCACTTTATATATATATATATATATATATATATATATTTGTTATGTATATATATATTTGTTATGTATATATATATTTGTTATATATATATATATATATATATATATATATATATATTTGCTATGAATAACATCTTCTTCCATTCATTTGTTGATGCACACTTCGGTTGTTTCATTATCTGGGCTGTTGTAAATAATGCCACAGTGAATGTGGGGGAGCACATATTTTTTAAATTAGTGGCTTTATAGTGTTTGGATAAATATCAAAAGTTAAATAGCTAGATCATATGGTTATAACACTTTTACTTTTTTTAAGGAACCTCCACACTGCTTTCCACAGTGGCTGCACCAGTCTGCATTCCCACCAACAGTGCACTGGGGTTCCCTTTTCTCCACATCCTCGCCAGCACTTACATATTTCGTGTCTTTGTGATAATACCATCCTAACGGGTATGAGCTGTCATCTCGTTCTGGTGTTGACCTGCATTTCCCTGATGATTAATAATGTTGAACGTCATTTCACGTGCCTGTTTACCACTTGTAAGTTTCTTTGGGAAAATGTCTATTCAGGTCCTCTGTCCATTTTTAAATCAGGTTGTTCAGTTTTGTTGTTGTTGTTGACTTGTATGAGTTCTTTATATACATTGGATACTAACTCCTTATCACATATATGATTTGTAAATGCCTTTTCCCATTCTGTAGGTTGCCTTTCATTTTGTTGGTAGTGTCCTGTGTTGTGCAGAAGCTTCTTAGTTTGACATGGTCCTGTTTCTTTATTTTCACTTTTCTTTCCCTTGTCATTAGAGTCAAATCCATAAAAAGTTCACTAAGACTGATGTCAAGGAGCTTAGTACACATTTTCTTTATATTTTGTGGTTCCAGGTCTTACATTCCTGGCCTCAGTCCATGGAGAGTTAGTTTCCGTGCCTGGTGCAATGCTGTGGCCACTTTCACTGTTTTGCACGCGGCTGTCCAGTTTCCCTAACACTGTCCACAGAGACCTTGCCCTTTCCCTCCTCTCCTTGGATGTTTACTTGCCACAAACTATCCCTTTTTATGTTGTGAGCTTGTAACCAAATTAAAAATTTTAATGCTTTTAACTTTTACGCTGTATTCTGAAACAGCTTTGCAATTTTCTGATTCTGTCCGTCCACCCATCACCTCACTCACAGTTCTGAGTAGTTTTGCCTTTTCGCTTCAGGTAGAAGAGCTCCCTCCAACCTTTCCTACACAGCAGGTCCAGCGGCGGTGAGCTCCCTCGGCTGCTGTCTGTCCGTGGAGGCCCTTGTCTCTCCCTCACATCTGAAGAATAATTTTGCTGGATAGAATCTTCCTGGCTGGCAGTTTTTATTTTATAAGACTTTTGAATCTATCACTTCTCTCTCTCCTGGGCTGTAGGGTTCTGCTGAGAGATCTGCCAGAAGCCTAATGGGGGTTCCTTTGTAGGCTGCTGTCTTTTCCCTCCACCTGCCTTTGAGGTATTTCTGTACCATCGACTTCCGACAGTTTTAAAACAACGTGTTGGAGAAGTCTCTCTGCACTGAAGTGATTAATTACTTGTATCAGCTCCTGTGCTTGGACATCCAGCCCTCTCCAGCTTTGGGAAGTTCTCCAGCATTATTTCTCTGAATACGTCCTCTGTTCCCTTCCACTCTCTCCTCATTCTGGGATGCCCACCATCCTATGTTGCCTTTTTTTTTTAAAAAAAAAGGAGTCAAATAGTTCCCCTAGAGCTTCATTTAAAAAAAGTCTCAGGTCTCTCTCCTCCCACATGACTCATTCCTGGATTCTATCTTCCCTCCCAAGTGCTCTGCCCTGTTTTGAGTGCTTTCTGCTGCATCTTCATCTCATGTACAGAGCCCTTCAGCCTCAGAATTTCTGTCTGGTTCTTTCTTAGAGTTTCAGTCTCTTTAGTAAAATGCTGTTTCTGTTCATTAATTTTACTCCTGAGTGCACTGAATGGTCTGAGTTTTCTTGTAGCTTGTCGAGCTACTTTGAGATTGCTCCCCATTATCTCGCACCCTTCTGGGGCTTTCAATTTGTGTTCTGGAGAACTGTCCACCATGTTAGCATGATTTTTTATGGTGTTTGATGAGCTCTTCCTCTGTCATGGTGTTTGAAGTAGCAAACACTGTTCTTAGGAAAGACCTTTACTTTGATTCAGAGAGTTTGTAGACAGGTAACTGGAGGTATTTCTCTTGTCTTCCAGTAGATGGCAGGGCAGCCCACAATTTTGGCTTCTCTTATCTGATTGCCTTGGTTCTAGTCAGGAGCCAGCCCTCTCCACCTCCACGGCCTCAGCCTGAAGGTGTAGCTGGTGCCCTTGCTGACTCCTAATGCCTCTGGGGTCACTGGAGCCTTGCTGTTGCCAGGGTCACAGGTATCTCAGAGGCATCCAGAGTTGTTGGGTTTGAAGGGGCCCCCACAGCCACAGGTGGGGCTTCAAAGAAGGTCTCCTGTGAGGCTTCTGGATAGACCTTCACCAGCTACTGGAGGAACTGGATGAGACAGGCCCCAGGACAAGGGTTTGAGTAGATGGAATGGGTTTATCCTAATGATGGTGGCACAAAATATGCACAGAAATTTCAGGATGGAGTCATCACGTCCTCAGACAAGTCCAGGAGCATAACCTGCATGGAGCTGAGCAGCCTGAGAGCCAAGGACACAGCTGTGTATTATTGTGCATCAAAAACAGTGAGGGGGTGTCATGTGAGCTAGCACAAACCTTCCTGTGGGAGGGACTGCGACCACCAGGGGGCGCTGAGGATCCCTGAACACAAGGATCATCCCAGGAGCAGGTGCAGTTGGAAGTTTGGGAGGGTTTCCTGTGTGGTTTCCTCTCAATGTAACAGTTTTCCTCAGGGAACCTCTCTGGATTCTTGATTCTTCATTTGCCTGTGAATTTTCTGAATTATAAAATTCCCTTGTAAAGGAAGACGGCCTTATCAAATGGAGAAAAGGAAGAGTCTCATTCAGACACCCTGGTGCTCAATGCCTTCAATCATCAAACCTTTTGACCCATATAGCTGAATGTAACCAGAGGACCAAACAGTGCAGTGCAGCTAAACACAACTGAGTGTCCAAGGTGGCCAGCAGCAGCACATGTGCATGCTGACAGTGGGCACCAGAGGTGTATGGACCCAACCTGAGAACAAGAGCCCCTGGTGGTGATGGTCATTGACTACAAATCACACTCACACTGCCAAGCATAGATGATACCACATGGAGACAGAGGCACTCAGGGCAGCTTGATGTGAATATCCAGGCTGATCACACACACACACACAGGGAACATGGGACGTTTATCACACACATAGTTGAAAATTTTTGAACATAAAGGAAATAATAAACAAATGGGACTTCATTCTTGATTCTTTTCTTTCTTACTTTCAAAGATTTTATTACTTTACTGTTGTTCAAATAGAGTTGTCTGCATATTCTCCCCACCAATCCCCCTGACCCCATCCAATCCCACCTCCCTCTCTGCTGCCACCCTCCCCCTTCATTATGTCCATGTGTCCTTTATAGTGGTTCCTGAAAACCCTTCCCTCTACTGTCCCCTCCGCCCTCCCTTCTGGATATTGTTAGATTGTTCTTAATTTCAATGTCTCTGGTCATATTTTGTTTTGTTTCTGTTGTTGTTGTTATTAGTTTCCAGTTAAAGGTGAGTTCTTATGGTATTTGTTCCTCACTGCCAGACTTATTTCACTTAGCATAATGCCCTCTAGTTCCATCCATGCTGTTGTAAAGGGTAGGATCTCCTTTTTTCTCTCTGCTGCAGAGAATTCCATTGTGTAAATGTACCACAGTTGTTTGATCCACTCATTGACTGATGGGCCCTTAGGTTGCTTCCAGCACTTGGCTATTGTAAATTGTGCTGCTATGAACACTGGGGTGCATAGGTTCTTTTGGATTGGTGTTTCAGGGCTCTTAGGGTATAATCCCAGCAGTGGAATTGCTGGGTCAAAAGGCAGTTCCATTTTTAGTTTTCTGAGGAAATGCCATACTGTTTTCCACAGTGACTGCACCAGTCCACAATCCCACCAACAGTGCACTAGGGTTCCCTTTTCTTCGCATCCTCTCCAACAATTGTCTGTTGATTTGTTTATGATGGCCATTCTTACTGGGGTAAAGTGGTATCTCATGGTGGTTTTAATTTGCATCTCTCTGATGGCTAGTGATGCTGAGCATTTTTTCATATGTCTCTGTGCCCTCTGTATATCCTCCTTGGAGAAATATCTGTTAAGTCTTTTGCCCATTTTTTAATTGGGTCTTTTGTCTTCCTGGAGTGGAGTCATGAGAGTTCTTTATATATTTTGGAAATCAAACCCTTGCCGATGTATCTTTGGGAAATATGTTTTCCCATATAGTTGGTTTACTTTTCATTTTAATGCCATTTTCCTTAGTCATGCAGAAGCTTTTTAATTTAATGAGGTCCCATTTGTTTATTCTTTCCTTTATGTCCCTTGTTTCAGGGGACACATCCATGAAGATGTTGCTGCGTGGAATATCAGACTTTCCTGCCAATGTTTACTTCTAGGACTTTCATGGTGTCATGACGTATATTTAAGTCTTTTATCCACCTTGAATTTTTTTTTTTGTATATGGTGTAAGTTGGTGGTCGAGTTTCATTTCTTTGCATTTAGCTGTCATCTTCCAACACCATTTGTTGAAGGAACAATTTTTACTCCATTTTGTGCTTCTTCCCCCTTTGTCAAATATTAGCTGACCATAGAGACTTCGGTTTATTTCTGGGCTCTCTGTTCTGTTCCATTGCTCTATGTGTCTGTTCTTATGCCAGTACCAGGATGTTTTGATGACAGTGGCCTTGTAATACAGTTTGATATCAAGTATTGTGATCCCTCCTGCTTTGCTCTTCTTTCCAAAAATTGCTGCAGTTATTCGGGTTTGTTTATGGTTCCATATAAATTTCTAAAATGTTTATTCTATATCAGTGAAATATGTCATTGGTACTTAAATAGGGATTGCATTGAATGTATAAATCACTTTGGGTAGTATGGCCATTTTGATAATGTTAATTCTTCCTATCCATGAGTACAGTACATGCTTCCATTTTATTGTGTTTTCCTTAATTTCTTTCTTCAGTGTTGTATAGTTTTCTGAGTACAGGTCTTTTAACTCCTTGGTTAGGTGTATTCCTAGGTACTTTGTTTTTCTTGTTGCTATATCAAATGGGATTTCTTTCCTGATTTCTGCTTCTGATATTTCATTGTTGGTGTACAAAAGTGCCTTTGATTTCTGAATATTGACTTTGTATCCCGCTGTTTTGCCAAATTCATTATTAGGTGGAGTAGTGTTTTGGTGGAGTCTGTAGGATTTGCTATGTACACTATCATGTCATCCGCAAACAATGACAGTTTTACTTCCTCCTGTCTAATTTGGATGCCTTTTATTTCTTTTTGTTGTCTGATTGCTGTGGCTAGGACTTCCAGTACTATGTTGAATAGGAGTGTGAACGTGGGCATCCTTGTCTTGTTCCTGATCTTAGTGGGAAAGCTATAAGGTTTTGCCCATTGAGTGTGATGTTTGCTGTAGGTCTCTCGTATATGACTTTTATAATGTTGAGGAATGCTCCCTCTATTCCCATTTTGCTAAGTGTTTTTATCATAAATGGATGTTGTACTTTATCAAAGGCTTTTTCTGCATCTGTTGATATGATCATGTGATTTTTATCTTTCGTTTTGTTTATGTGGTGTATTACATTTATTGATTTGCGAATATTGGACCATCCTTGCATCCCTGGGGTGAGTCCCACTTTATCATGGTGTATGATCTTTTTAATGGATTGCTGGATGCGATTTGCCAATATTTTGTTGAGGATTTTAGCATCCGAGTTCATCAGTGATATTGGCCTAAAGTTTTCTTTCTTTGTTACGTCTTTATCTGGTTTGGGGATTAGGATGATTCTGGCTTCATAAAAATAGTTAGAGAGTCTTTCATTATCTTGAATTTTTTGGAATAATCTGTGAAGGATAGAGGTTAGATGTCCTTTAAATGCTTTGTAAAATTCTCCTGTGAAGCCATCTCGTCCAGGGCTTTAATGTGTTGGAAGCTTTTTGATTACTGCTTCAATTTCATCAGCTGTTATTGGTCTGTTCAGGCTTTCTGCTTCTTCATTCAGTTTTGGTAGATTCTATTTTTCTAGAAATTTGTCCATTTCACCCGTTTTCAAAATTCTTACACGTAGTTCTTCATAGTAATTTTTTACAATCCTTTGTATTCCTGTGGTATCGGTTGTAATCTCTCCTCTTTCATTTCTGATTGTGTTTATTTGTGTCCTCTCTATTTTTTTCTTGATCAGCCTGCTTAAAGGCTTGTCAATTTTATTTATCTTTTCCAAGAACCAGCTCCTGGATTTATCGATCTGTGGAATTGTGCTTTTAGTCTCAATGTCATTTAATTCTGCTCTGATCTCGACTGTTTCCTTCCTTCTAGTTGCTCTGTGCTGTCTTTGTTGTTGTTCCTCCAGTTCTTGTAGGCATTGGGTTAGGTTGTTTATTTGAAATGTTTATATCTTCTTTAGGTAGGCCTGCATCACTATGAACTTCCCTCTGAGGACTGCCTTTGCTGTGTCCCATAATTTTTGCATTGTTTCCAGGAACTTTTGGATTTCTTCCATAATCTCATTGTTTATCCATTCATTGTTCAATAGAATGCTATTCAATCTCCATGAGTTTGAGTGTTTGGGTTTTTTTTCCTTGAGGTTAGTTTCTAGATTCAGTCCGTTGTGGTCGGAGAAAATGCTTGATATGATTTCAATTTTCTTGAATTTGTTGAGGCTTGTTTTCTGTCATATCATGTGGCCTATCTTTGAAAATGTTCCATGTGCATTTGAAGAGAATGTGTATTTCCGCTTCTTTCAGATGAAAGGCTCTATATATATATCAGTTAAGTCCATTTCATCTAGGGCTTTGTTCAATGCCACAATATCTTTGTTGACATTTTTGTTGGGAAGATCTGTCCATTTTTGACAGTGGGGTGTTAAAATCCCCTACTATAATTGTGTTGCTATCAATATCTTTCTTGAAGTCCTCCAAGGTTTTCTTTATATATTTGGGTACTCCTATGTAGAGTGCATATATGTTTACAATGTTTATTTCTTCTTGGTGGATTGTTCCTTTAGAGTATTTTAAAGTGACCTTCTGGGTCTTTTTTTATGGCTCTTCTTTTGAAGTCTATTTTGTACGATATGAGTATTGGTATGCTGGCTTTTTTTCCTGTCCATTTGCTTGCTATGATTTTTTTACTTTTCCAGCCCTCACTTTCAGTCTGTGTAGGTCTTTTGTTCTGAGGTGGGTGTCATATAGGTAGCATGTGTGTGGGTCATATTTTCTTATCCACTCATCTATTCTGTGTCTTTTGATTGGGGCATTTAATTCATTTACGTATAAAGTTATTATTGACAGGTACTTATTTATTGCCTTTTTTCCTGCCTGTGTTCCTCTCTCTTTCACTGTTTTCCTTCCTGATTTTAAAGCAGACCCTTTAACATCTTTTGCCAAGCTGGTTTGGAGGTGGTAAATTCTTTGAGGATTATTTTGTCCAGGAAGCTCCTTATTTGGCTTTTCATTTTAATTGAGAGCCTTGTTGGATAGAGAAGTGTTGGTTGTAAGCCTCTGGTTCTCATTACTTAGAATATTTCTTGCCATTCTCTTCTGGCTTGGAGCATTTCCATTGAGAAGTCAGGGGCTAGTCTTATTGGGGCTCCCTTGTATTTTACTTCCTGTTTTTCCCTTGCTGCCTTTAAGATTCTCTCTTTGTCTTGGAATTTTGCCATTTTAATTATGATGTGTCTGGAAGTGGGTCTCTTTGGGTTCCTCTTCATTGGGACTCTCTGTGTTTCCTGGATTTGGGTGACTTTTTCTCTCATCAAATTAGGGAAATTTTCCATCATTACTTTTTCAGACAGGTTTTCTAGCCCTTGTTCTTCTTCTTGTCCTTCTGGTATTCCTATTATATGGCTATTATTAAGTTTCTGTTGTCGTTCATTTCCCTTAACCACTCTTCAATATTTCTGAGCCTCTTTTCCTTTTCTTGCTCTTTCTGGGTGTTTTTCTTTCTACCTTTTTCTGCAGCTTTCTAATCCAATCCTCTGCTTCATCGAGCCTGCTTTTGATACCTTCTACTGTGTTCTTCAGTTCAGAAATGGTGTTCTTCATTTCCTCTTGGCCCTTGTTGATGTTTTCTATTTCCTCTTTCATGTTGATGTAGTTTGCAGTGAGTTCATTGTTGTTTCCAGTAATTCTCTGTGAGCTCATTGAGCTTTCTCATAACCCTTGCTTTGAACTCAATATCTGATAGTTGACTTGCCTCTGTTTCATTTAGCATTCTATCTGAGGCTTCCTCCTTTTCTTTCATTTGGGGATTGTTTCTTTGTCTTCCTATTGTTTGTGAGACTCTTTTTGTTACCCTCTGCTTTTTAAATTGGTCCGTTCTTACTCCCTGGATTTATGGTGTGAACTTCTGTGTTAGAAGACCTGTGAGATTCCTTGGTGCAGTGTCTTTTATTTCCTGAACTTGCTGGTCTTGGGCTATTGTTTATTTTGGCTCTCTGTATGTCTTTGGGTTTTGATTGTCATTGTGTCTTTCTTTGGTGGGTCCTTCCCTCCCGCTGGTTAACTGAGGGTCACTCCATCCACCACATCTTCTATTTTGTTGTGTAGGTGCAGGCAGGTTTTGTTGAAGCTGGTTCTTCCGTGTGTACAAGGTTTTGAGAATACTCTTTCGCTCTTGTTCAGTTGTTTGTTTCAAGTAATTTCTCCACCATTTAGTTGTATTTCCAGATCAGTCCTGGGTTGAGTTAGTGTGGCTTCCACTCCCTCCTTCACCTTCTTCTGTTGTTATCTGTTGTTGGTTCCTTATTTGTTGGGTTTCCTCTTCCTATAGTTGTACTGGTGTTCACAGCTCCCACCCACTCATGTGATTTTTCAATTTCTTTTACAATTCTGGGCCTTCAATCTTCATATATACCGTGATACTGTTGGCTGTTCACTCTGTTCCTCAGAAGATTGGGGAGGTGTTTCATCCAGGTGCAGGGGGAAGTGGACTCCACTCTCGCATATTTTGACACCATCTTCCAAATCCAGAAAACTAAGATTTTATTTCAAATACTTTCATAAAATAACGAACTTCACCTTGAATAATTGGCATGTGATCTAACATCCTTGAATGAATTTCTCCAAGATCCTTGATAATGAGGTGAGACAGCGAGCCCACGGCCCCAAGTGAGTTCCACTTCTTGTTGTCATTGCCACTGCCGAGGCCGCCACCGCCACCGTCTCCTCCTCTCATGGTGGCCTCACAACTCACTGGAAAAGAATATTTTCTAACCATGTATCCAGGACGTGATGGCTTTTGATGTGTACAATCACCACTGGTGAAGCCTCATGTGGCTCCCTGAACCGCTACTGGAGCACAGTTTGTGCATGCTGGGCAACTTCCTGTTTGTCCTGGGCGCATTCCTGATTCTTGATGTTGGAAGTTTTGTGATGGTATCGACAGCTCCCTGTGGAAACTCTTTCCTCATGCAAACCCAGGGCATGTTGCAGAATCTTCAAATTAATCACATCAGAAATAATCACATTTACACCTGGAAAAAAAGATTGGCAATGAAAAACATAAGTATGAATGTCTGTAATTATCTTCAAATGTGAAAAAGATTATGGCACAAGATTTATTCACCCGTTTTCTCAGTCTAGTGTTGTCAGTGATGTTAGGGTTCAGAGGGAGGGTAATGAAGAGAATTCCTATCACAGATTTGATCACAGGAAAAAGAACTTCAACCCTGACAGGAACCCCTCTCCCAGCCTCCCCCATTGTTGTTTCTGGGGATGGTCACTGGGGTCAGAAGGTCGTGGTCTCTCTCACATAGCATATAATATTCCTAATGAGCAATCAACACTTTTGTCCATCAGACATATGAGTTACAAATGTATTACTTGTGTCTAAGCTTGTCTTTTAATGCCCTTAACAGAATTTTTGGTGTGTCGGTAGGGCAAATATATATTTTTTATTTTAATAAAGGTCAATTCATAACTATTTTATTTACTGGGTCTTTCACTGAGTGTTTTTACAAAATCCTCCATAGAAAAATAGTCTGCTTCTGTTGCTGATGTTCATTGCTTACAGCAGCCACAGGGACTAGGACATGCTCTGGTACTGGGAGTGGAGAGAAGCTGGAAAATTTACCCACAAATCTGGAAGTGACTTTGGAACTGGGTAAGGGGAGGATGCTGGACTTAGTTTGAGTCACATACAGAAAGGTGCTTATTTTCATGGACAGAGTATTACTAAGCCTGTGGGTTTAAAGACTTTTTAATTGAGGATCCAGAAGTAAGTACAAGACATGATAGAGACAGATTAAAACATTTTAGAGAATACCTAAATAATTATAAACAGGAGTTTGTCAGAAATAGAACTACTTAAGATTCTGCAGGTGGAAATCAATACAGACAAGGAAGATGTGCATGGAAAGATTCCTCGTTACACACATCACATTTTCACTGTGTCTCTGTTATATTGGATGATAAGGCCACAGGCCCTGGAGAGCAGATGGACACCTTTGAATTCTTACTCCTCTGGTCAGACCATGAATCACCCAAGTTGAATAATCCACTGGGGCTCCATTTATGAGATTTCTCAGCATTTACAGGGAAGAGAGGACACCCTGACTGGTGGAGCCCTGGAGATGGTGTGTCAGGATAAGGAGTAATAGTTTCATTGCGCAAATAGCCTTGTTCCAGTCCAGCATCATCATCATCATCATCATCATCACCATCATCATCATCACCATCATCTTCAAAATAAACATCATCATCATCACTGTCATCATTTTCATCATTATCATTTGCTTACCTGTAATCATTCGTATTATTTTCTCCATGCATGGTGGTGTCCACACAACATGGCCCTTTATGTGAAAATAAATCAGGTGCGTTCTCTTTATTTGACACTGGGAGATTAAAATCACAAAGACTCCACCTGTAAGTTGACCCAAGGCCTTCCAGAGAGCAGATGACTCTGGATAGGGAACAGTTTCCACCTAAAATGTTTGGAAAAGACCCCTATCCAATTCCGTCATCATTATCACTTCCACTGCCATGACCACCATCATCATCACCATTTGACTACTTATACTTGTTCTTCTCGATTTTTATAGAAGTGGTAGATGTTCCCACATAGTGACCACTTATCTTTTCTCTTCCTTACTTTTTATAGCTGTTAAATGGAATAGGTAGACAGACTATTTTATTTTACATTTCACTGCTTACAAATGAAGACTCCTCCATCCTCTTCTCTATCTGCCCCACAGGGGAAGTCTGAAAAGAGGTGCTGTGTCTCTACTTCAGATGTCATTGGGAGACTGAAACCACACTAGCCCCTGTAAGAAGAATTGTCCCTTCACCACCACCTCGACAAAATAGAAGCCCTGAGTGCATCTCCTTTCCTGTCTCTGTCCAAGACCATCTGACTTGCTGAAGGAACAGGACTTGTCTTTCCTATCCCTCCCAGAGATTTCAACTATGGGAGTGATAAATGCTCCATGTCCCCTTGGTGTGCCTGCTTGTTCTCAGCATTAATTTCCATACTATGCTTCAGTTGGTCGCTCTGCCTCTGTGTGGTGTCATCTGCTCTTGGTGCTGTGACCATAAGGCCAAGTCAGTGATTATCACTACTGGGGGTCTTTCTCCTCTTGTGTTGGGTTCACATTCCTCTGGTACCTGCTGTGCAGCATGCATGTGTCCTGCTTTTGGCAGGCTTGGATGCTGAGCTGTGTAGGGCTAGTCTTCACTGTTGGGTCCAGCAGAACTTCTGGTTAGATTCAGCTGACATACGTCAGAAGGTTTGATGATTCACTGGAATTGAGAGCAAGAGTGTCTGAAAGAGACATGACAGATTGTTGTCTTTCTTTACAACAGTCTTTTTTAAATTAGAGGCTTCAAGGGTGCGCACAGAATCAGAAATCCAGAAAGGCTCCCTGAAAGAAACTGTTACAGGAAGAGGAGCCCACACAGGAAACCAGCCCAAACATTCAACTGCATGTTCTAGTAGAATGGTCCTTGTGTTCAGGGACCCAGAGCAGTTACTGGTGGTCACAGCCTCTCTTCAGGGAATTTTGTGACTGAGTTAATGCTGATTTCCCTTCACTGTGTCTGTCATACAGGAATGCAGGTTTGCAATCTCAGCTCTTGGGCTGTTAATTTAGAGGCACGGTGTGTTCTTGCCATAGTCTCTGGAGACTGTGAATAGTCTCTTCATAGAGTTGGCATAGTATATAGTACTTCCAACAGAATTCATTCGACAAACCCATTCCAGCCCCTTCTCTGGTTCCTGCATATGTATCCTCTATGTTGATCTTGTCATTATCATGTATTATTACATTTGAGACCTGCATCAAGAGAACACCCTTGTAAGCAAATGTTCATAGTAATCTGATGAGTCAATTAAATCTCTATTTAAAGTAATGGATATCACAAATGTTCACAAATGAAGGCACACAAAGTTGTTATTCATATAAGATCATGACAGAGAGAACACAATTGCAAGATCAATCCCTGCCCACTGGCTGCAGTGCACCCACTGGTCATCACAGCCCTGCTTGCAAGGAGGTTTCTGTCTGGAATCACACTGACTTCTCCTCTCATTGTCTCTTGCACAGAAATGCCTGGCCCTGTAACCAGCTCTCTGGCTGTTTATTTGCAGGTAGAGCTCGTTCTTCGCTTTGTCTCGAGATACGGTGAATAGGCCCTTAACAGAGTTGGCAAAACACGTGGTACCACCACTACTATTAATGTGTCACACCCACTCCAGTCTCCTCCTGGGAGCCTGACATACCAGTTCTTAGTATCTAATGAAGATGAATTCAGAGGCCAAGCAGAAGACTCTCAGAGACTCTCCAGGATGCACCAAGCCTACTCCAGACTCCACCAGCTGCATGTCACACTGGACACCTGCAAACACAAGGATGTTGGTTAGGAAACTGTCACCTGTCCACTGTTTATCTCAGTCATATCCACTCATATACTCAGTGTCTCTAATTGTCCACAAATTACATCTTAAAAATGCAACAAGGAAAACCCAGCTGAGCTCCAACTCCATGGTGAGTGGTGTGTGTTCTGTCCTGAGCAGAGACTGGCAACAGCTGGGATTCTCAGGCTGGGCCCTTTTCTCAGAGCTGCAAGGTTGCAGCTGTGTTGCTTTCCTTGAGCTGAGGTGCCCTTTTTTCATTTCCTCTGCTATATGGGAAGCTCTGCTGATGGACACTGACATGAAGGACATGGCCAGAAAGTGTGACTTCTGAAAGGTGAATATCTGTTAGGAATTACTCCCAGCCCTGGCCACAGGCCACCCAGCCTTTCTCTGACTGCTTACTGACCACAGCTGCTCATGGGCTTCTCCAGCACCATGCTCTTCAGCTCATGGGGCCACCTGTAGATTCTCTCAGCATACGTGTGAGTTGTTGCAGGTGCTTTGAAGTCACTAATCAGCTCTGTCCCCACCTGACACAGGCCTTCCCTGCAGTAGAGTCTGTGTGACCTGGAAACAGATGTGTGCACTGAACCTGGACACAGAGGGTGGCTGATGTGAGCTTCAGGTCACCTGAGTATAACTGGCCCTGGGTTCTTATGGAGGGACTGACATAGGAGATGGACATGAGGGGATGAGGGAGGTTGTATTTAAGTCAAAATGTACCAGGGCTGGAAAGGAGTGAGAAGAAACCCAGCCACATGGGACATCACACCTAGGAAAGATTTAGTGAGTTTGGAGATTAGTGGACAAGGGGTGATGATGAGGTGGTTTTCTGGAGATCTTGGATGAACAAGAGATGGTGTGCGGGGATCAGGTCCATGTCCAGATGGTTTTCGTGATCCACGTGATTTCTGTACATGAAACTAAGACCCTTGTAGGTCTCATCTCTCAGGACTGAGGCAACCACAGCTGCTTCCTTTGTTCTTGCTTTGGAGAATGTAAGAAATTAAAGACACATAAAAGAAAGCAGAAAGTTGATCCAGGAGGCCATAAGAGGGAAAGAAATCATTGACACCAAAGGGAAGCCCTTTTGGAAACCTCTAGGAACCAGCTTCTGAGCTGGGCCCCTCCATTTAGTGACACTGATGTCCCTGCTGCTCCTGAGGCCCTTCCAGTCTCCAGAGAGCTCCCAGGAGACGCTGGTGTCCGTTGTGCTCCTGAATACCTTCGAGGGACACTAATATGTGTCTCCTGGTGTTCCAGAGCATCTCTGGTGTCTTGAGTGTTCCCTTGTGCCTAGCCCTCCTATCTCCCTCAGGGAGGTTTCTGTCTGGGCTCACACTGACTTCCCAGCTGACTTCATGTCCAGCCCCTCCCTGTGTCACACCCTGTCACTGTTACCTAGTCCTCTCAGTGGACCCTCCCTGGGTAGGTTTTCTGTCACTATCTCCTTGGTAGCAAGTGGCCTTGGCAGATGTTTGGGACCTGGCTTCTCTGAGGATCCTCCCTTTCTCCATTCCCACTGACAGTTGTCCCTGAGTGGAGACATGAGGGAGGCAGAGGGTTTGGTTACCCTGAGGACGCCCCTCTTGCTCCTTGGCCTCTGGGTGGTGCTGGCTCCAGCCCAGCATTCTCAAGGTCGTCCCTCATGGCGCTACATCTCCTCCGAGGTGGTGATTCCAAGGAAGGAGCTGCACCATGGCAAAGGAATTCAGACACCAGGTTGGCTCTCCTACAGCCTGAGTTTTGGGGGCCAGAGACACGTCATCCACATGCGGCGCAAGAAACTGTTTTGGCCCCGACATCTGGTGATGATGACTCAGGATGACCAGGGAGCCTTGCAGGTGGATTACCCATTTGTTCCCCTTGACTGTTACTACTTTGGCTACCTGGAGGATGTTCCTCTCTCTACAGTCACCATGGACACCTGCTATGGAGGCCTGATAGGTATGATGAAGTTGGATGACCTTGCCTATGAAATCAAACCACTCAAGGATTCCCAAAGGTTTGAACACATAGTTTCTCAGATAGCGGCAGACACCAATGCCACTGGACCCACATATTCACTGAGGCACGAAGAAGAGAGGCACTCCCTGTTCTCTCAAGTGAATGCCAGTGCAGCCTCCAGGCTTAGCAGTAAGATGTATGCAAGCCACCAAGGACATTTCAAAGGATGTCTTATTAGTTCCAATTCAGTTTATAAACTGTACCTCAATGTGTCAAAATGTGCCAAATTCCTGGTAAATCTAGGTAGTTTAATTGACTCTATGTTACAGGGTATTGATATAAGGTACTACATCAGCTCCATAATCATTTATAACACGGCAGATCCAACCTCCATGTCTAACTATGCGGTGCCAGGGAGTCCGTATCATACCCATTATATAAACAATGTTTATAACCCTCTTCAGCCACATACAAGCTTAATTATGATTAGAGATGGGCCCCATGAACTTAATTTCCATCCAGTCCTCTATGGTTTATGCACAACCAATAACCTCCTCATGCTGGGTGTTATGTCAAGACATTATCTTTTGTTATCAATTTTAGCCACCCAGTTAACTGCAAGAAGTTATGGTCTGTATTATGATGGGGACTATTGTGTTTGCCAGAGAAGGGCCACCTGCATTATGTACAAGAACCCTGTGATAACAGATGCCTTCAGTAACTGTTCCATATTGCATGCAGGAAATGTAGCTAATTTTAATAGGAAACTCTGCAGCTATGAAACTGACTTTCGGTATTTCAATAGAAGCCTGACATTGGCTCTATGTGGAAACTCTGTGGTGGATGATGGAGAGCAGTGTGACTGTGGCTCCTTCAAGCAGTGTTACAGCAACCCCTGCTGTACAAGTAACTGCACCTTTACACCTGGAAGTGCTTGTAACACAGGCAGGTGTTGCACAAACTGTACCTACTCACCCCCAGGGACACTCTGCAGGCCAATCCAGAACATATGTGACCTTCCAGAGTACTGCCTTGGGCATACCTCCACGTGCCCTGAAGATGTTTCTCTGCAAGATGGAACCCCGTGTAGTGAAGACGGATACTGCTATCATGGAAATTGTACTGACCGCAGTATGCACTGCAAGGAGATCTTTGGAGAAGGCGTAATGAATGCTCCAGATTCCTGTTACATCATAAATACAAGGGGACACCGATTTGGGCAGTGTACAAGTGAAAGGAATGCCTCAATAATGCCTTGTGCTCTTGCAGACATTCGATGTGGACGCCTACAGTGTACCAATGTCACACATTTGCCTAGGTTGCAAGAACACGTTGGGTTCCATCAGTCTGTGATAGAGGGGTACTCATGTTTTGGGGTGGACTTACACCTTGGGTCATACGCAACTGATGTTGGTCATGTGAGACCTGGTACCCCCTGTGGTGGTGGGTATTACTGTGATAACAGTAAATGCAATGGTTCTGTGGCTGCCATACAGTATGACTGCCACCCTTCCAAATGCAACCTCAGGGGAATTTGCAACAGTAAAAGAAACTGCCATTGCCACATAGGCTGGGACCCTCCCCAGTGCATCGACAAAGGTGATGGAGGGAGTGTTGACAGTGGACCCCCTCCAAGAAGAATGCGGTCAGTGACGCAAAGTGATATGTTTGTGGTGTACTTGAGGGTGGTCTTTGCGCGCATGTATGCCTTCATAGCTGCCCTCCTTTTTGGAGTGGCCACCAATGTGAAAAACATCAAGACCACTACAGTCAAGGAAGAGATAGTTGGTAAAACCTAAGCAGCTTTCTAACCCCTGTGCCACTATAGGCAACATAGAAGAAACACCTGCAAAACAATCACCACAACCAGCTGTGGAGCTGAGGTCCACATTTCTCCACATACACAGGGGTCCTGCTGTACATCACAGGGAAGTGAGAGGACTGGGTGTTTTCCCACAAGATCTCCAAAATAAACCTTGAAAACCACATGATGGTGTCTGCACAGATTTTGTGAGCCTTTGAGAACCCTCCCTGGGCACAAAACTCTGGCCTGGAGAGGAGACCTGCTCAGCAGCTGGCCTGAACCTGTGACCACTGGTCCCGGGACTATGGACAATTGCCACAGATTCCTTCAAGGCCACTTCCTGATGGGTCACTATGGTCCTACTCCTCATGACTGAGGACATCCTTGGTCTGTAGGGAGCCTCTCCTTCTCTATCTATTCAGGTCCAGGGCAATGGTGTGGTCCTCCCAACCAACCTGGCATGCTCCCTGTTGGCCTGTCTGTGGGTGGTGGGGTGAGAGTGTGGCCCATGTGGCAGTTCCAGCCTGGAGGAAGGATCTGCTTGTTTCACAAGTAGTGACTTTAAGGTATCCTTTAGTCTCTGGAAAAACTGTGGGCAGAGAACCACTGGGAATCTGGCCTGTGGCTTGAGGAAGAAGACCAGTGTTGCCCACCTTGTGTGCATGGGCAGCTCCCCACCCCCACCTGCTGAATTGCTAGGTCTGCCTCATCCCAGTCCTGCAGTTTTAAGGTATGGGGTTATGGTCTGGACTGGATATTCAACCCTGTCGTCCTAGTGAGACAGCAGAGGGGTGAGGGAATCATTTGCCCCTTTGGAGCCTGTTGAGGTGTTGGGGAGATTAAAGTGCCAAGTGGCCCTGATTCTTTTGCGATCCCCTTCAGCTTGCTTAGGGGGTGTGAACGTGCCAGCATTACACACAGAGCTAGGTTTTTGGACTGTGTCTCACAGGTGGGCTTCTGTGCTGGAGTCAGATTGGTGTGTTCTGGGCTCTCTGGCTGCCTTTTGTGGAAGCAGACCGGGGTTCCCAGTGAGTTTAGTCCTGCAGCCATGAGAAAGAGAGGGAGTGCCCCTGAAAACAGAGGGGGCAGACAGGGACCATGTGGATCTACAACTGTGGTCCTAGACCCAACAGAGACTTTAGCAGCAGGTGTCTGTGATTCTTCAAGTTGAACCTGACTCACCTCAGCTGATCTAGGATCACATCTCAAGTGATACACAAGCTTCTCTATTGCACTGAGGACTCTGAGTCCACAGGTATGTACAGCCCTGGATGGTAGGTAACACTTAGATATAGATAGTCATTTATGCCTTTCTTACAGAAGAGGGGTCCTACAACCTCACTGAGCATGCCCCACTCTTCCCTGGATTAGGGTTAGGGGAGTAGTAGGCCCCAGTGGAAAGTGCCGAGGTCCAGATGCTCACAGTTACTTGATGTAGCTTTTGGATAAGACCAAGGCTGTGACCACCGGTGGCGGGGGGTGGGGGTGGGGGGGGGAGGACTGAGCATCCCTGAACACAAATACCATCAAAAGAGCAGGTGAACTTGGAGATTTGTGCTGGTTGCCTACTGAGTTTCCTCTTCCTGCAACTGTTTCCTTCAGAGAACTTCTTGGATTCCTAATTATGTACTTGTTGCGGTCCGCCGGACGGGACCACATGTTGTTGTGGAATGCTTGTCCTATATCCCCAGACAAGTGACAAACCAATTCACACAGACTAAAGGAATCCGGTGGAGAAAAAGAGATGCATGGCCAATCTATCAATGATCAAGAGAGAGGGCGAGAGAGAAAGGGAGAGAGAGAGCCGGAGAGAGAGAGACCCAGAGAGAGAGAGTAAGGGCGAGGGCGAAAGAAGGTCAGAGAGCTTGAGAGAGGGCCTCAACCCCTGCCTGGACAGGCTTTTATTGATATTCTAGGTAGATTACATCAAGGATGGTCCTCCTTTACTATGCACAGGTTGCTTCAGGTGGTTACCTTTTAGAGATAACGAAGGAAAGAATGTTGCTAATCACTTCAAAGAGAAAGGACATTTGCAAATGTAAAGGATAAAGAGGTTGAGCTGGTTACACCCAAACTTGGGAGGTCTAGTATAGATTTTAGGAAGTTACTTTAGAGATATGCACTAAACATTTGTTGCCTCAATTCAGGGTGAGGGAGTTGTTAGCAAAAGAAAGTCTGAAAGTGGCCTAGGTACAATACAGGCCTGATTCCCCACAGGAGACTGATCCATGGGTTTGCTTCCTGCCTGTCAAACATGCATCTGTCTGTTTTCAGAATCAGAGCTGAGCTACATTTGGCATTCCATGCGGATAGGTTCCCTATATGTACTCACATCTGAAATCTCTAAGTGAGAAAAGTCTGTTGTAAAGTAGGGAACTATTCTCAAGTGAACAAAAAGCAGAGTTTCTTTCAGACATTCTTGTGCCCAATTCCAATGAATCATCAAACCTTCCGACCCATGTCCACTGAATCTAACCAGAGGCACTGCTGGACTCGACAGTCAGCCAAGCCACACACAGCTCAGTGTCCAAGCCGACCAGCAGCAAGACATGGGCATTTGGGATAGTGGACACCAGAGGTTTATGAACCCAATTCCTGAGGAGAAAGACCCCCAGTGATGATGGTCATTGACTCGGCATCATGCTCATAGCACCAGGAGTAGGTGACACCACACAGAGGCAGAGGGACCCACACGGCTTGGTGAGGATGTCCAGGTTGAGGACATACACACACCCCATGAGGATATGGAACTTTTATCATGCACACAGTTAAAAATCTCTGGGGGAGGGGAGGAAAGGCCCTTCAGAAGGTCAGATTATTATGACAAGTCCTGGTTAGCAGCCCCCAGGTTGTTTACTGGGTTATGATCCACCAGTGAATAATACTAAGCCAAGGATCTAAATAGGAGTCTCTAACAAATGTACAGGATGTTCAGAAATTTCCCCATAAAGATGAAACGTGTGAGCACAGTCCTGAATTCAGCCACGTCTTCCGTATGTCACACTCTGCCCCACACCTTTGCCTTAGCCTCCCTGGAATTTGGGAAAATTTCCTTTTTCTTTTTCCATTCCAGTTGACATTCTATATATCATTTTAAATGCGCTTATAGCCTACAGGAGAGCAGTCAGATATTTACACAATTTGTGATGCGATGGCCCAATATATCCAGTACCCACCTGGCACTGGACTACTCATAGTTATTACAATATTATTCATTTTATTCACTGTGCTGTACTTCACATCTGATGTTTAATCTGTAAATGCCAGTTTGTACTTCTTAAACTCTATACATTTTTTACTCAGGCTCCCAACTCCCTTCCCACATGGAAACTACCAATCTGTTCTCTGTTTCCATTTGTCTGTTTCTAATTCTGCTTGTTTCTTTATATCGTTCTTTATATTCCACATATAAGTGAGATCATATGGCATTTGTGTTTCTTTGTCTGACTTATTTCACCCAGCATAGTACCTTCTAGGTCCATCCATGTAGACTCAAATGGTAAGAATGAATTTTTTCTGTGGATGAGTAAAGAATTTGGGTTAATTTTCAAATAAGAGGTTGGACAAAAAGTCCATTTAGGTTTTTTTCCCATAAAATAAAAGACACATCAATAACTTTGTTAGTTTGTATATTTTGAGTTTTTTGGCCATACCCTGTGTGGTATAATATTGAGTGTTCATAATTAAAATCTTGATTTGATCATTATCATCTTCAACTGGTGTACCTGACCACTGAGAAAGTTTGAGCAAGAAATCTCCACCACAAAAGTTCACAAATGACTTTGCAGACATTTCATCAGTCACAGCACCTTCTCCATACACTGCACAAATCATATTTATTTTCATTTTTCCATTGCATTCTTATTTTTCTTGAAATAATAAACCATATTATGGTAAAAATGTGCATTTTCTTCCATATTAGACATAAAAAGGATACATGAATTTACCAACTTTGATAATTTGTTTAATGTAGCTGATACAATACTTGTCACAATACAATCTAACAAATCTGTTTCAAATAAAGTTAAAACAAATGAAGTTTTAGGCCAACCCAATATATTAATAACTAGATGATGTGCCAGATGGATTGTCTGGAATAGCTGTTCCAACTCTATTTTAACACAGCCCCTCTCCTGTCACCCTCTCACAGTGAGAACCCTCCACGTGTGATACATCCACCACAAAACCCTGAGTGTACAACACAGTGTGAGTTATTACAGGCTCAAGCTCTACAGCAGACCCCCACCCTAACTCTGCTTCGTTGGTGGAAACTTCCAGCCAAGGGACACCTGCTTCCCAAGTTCCTCTTCCTGTGCTGCAAGCATCGTTTTGCTGCCTGTGTCTGTGAGCTGGGATGACTCAGAGACCTCACCTCCCTGGGATCACACAGTGATAGTCCTTCTTGGTGGCTTAGTGCACATGGCATGTCATCCTCCAGTGTCACACATGTATGGTTCATGGTAGGATTCCTTCTGTTTTAAGGCTGAGTAGTAAGTTTGCATTATGAGTATATAACACACTTCATCTCCTCATCCTCTGATGGACATTCAGAAGGTTCCCATGCCTTGTACATGGTGAGTAAAGTGGCAGCAATAGGAGAGACTCTCTTCCAAACCCAGAGTGTGTTTGATTGGAAGAGAGCACTGGACACTGGGCTGCTGGTCACATGGGGGTTCTGTTTTCATGCTGGGGTGAGGGAACTCCATATTGCTTTCCAATCGCTACATCATTTGAGCAGGTTTCTGTTCCAATGACTGCCTTAGGTTTAGTTAGATAGTTAGTTAGTTAGTTAGTTAGTTAGTTAGTTAGTTAGTTAGTTTTGTTTTCTTCTATTTTTGGAGACTTATTGTGTTCTGATGACACTAGTTATTTAGGAAATATGTACTTTGAATGTATATTCTCTGAGTGTGTGGCCTGTGCTTAAATCCCCATCAGGGTTGTTATGTTATGAGTCATGATGGCACATGTCCTAAACCCTGTTGCAGGTGATACCTGTGCCATGTGTGAGCCCAGCTAACTGCTGACCCTTGGTTACTGCTAACAAGTCACCCATTTTAGTTCTGAGTCAACTGGGTGGTTGACCGGGTGCAGATCTTCCTGATGGACAAGCCAATGGGTGGGTTTAAGCAGACAACAGTTTGTGAACAAGCACATGGGCCAGTCACCCCGATGTTGCCAATGTCCCCAGTGACCACAGCCCAGATATACAGTCAATGTCTGTGAGCCCATCATCATGGAATAGACACATAGGAAGATGAAGAGATGAATCAATGTTCAGAAACACATTTTTTACCTATTTTTTATCACTTTTAAAGATTATTTTATTTTTGTTTAATTACAGTTGTCTGCATTTTCTCCCCACCACTCCCCGCAACCCCAGCCAATCTGACCTTCCTCCCATGCTCCCAACCTCCCCCTTGGTTATGTCCATGTGTCCTTTATAGTGGTTCCTGAAAACCCTTCCCCACACTGTCCCCTCCCCACTTCCCTCTGGCTATTGTTAGATTGGTCTTAATTTCAATGTCTCTGGTTATATTTTGTTTGCTTTTTTGTTGTTGTTGATTAGGTTCCAGTTAAAGGTGAGATCATGTGGTATTTCTCCCTCACCGCCCGGCTTATTTCACTTACCATAATGCTCTCTAGTTCCATTCATGCTGTTGCAAAGGGTAGTATCCCCTTCTTTCTCTCTGCTGCGTAGAATTCCATTGTGTAAATGTACCACAGTTTTTTGATCCACTCATTGACTGATGGGCACCTAGGTTGCTTCCAGCACTTGGCTATTGTGAATTGTGCTGCTATGAACATTGGGGTGCATACGTTCTTTTGGATTGGAGTCTCAGGGCACTTAGGGTATAATCCCAGCAGTGGAATTTCTGGGTCAAAAGGCAATTCCATTTTTAGTTTTCTGAGGAAATTCCATACTGTTTTCCACAGTGACTGCACCAGTCTGCAATCCCACCAACAGTGTACTAGGGTTCCCTTTTCTCTGTATCCTCACCAACACTTGTTTGTTGATTTGTTTATGATGGCCATTCTGACCATTGTCAGGTGGTATCTCATGGTGGTTTTAATTTGCATCTCTCTGATGGCTAGTGATGCTGAGCATCTTTTCATATGTCTCTGGGCCCTCTGCATTTCTTCCCTGAGAAGTGTCTATTTAGGTCATTTGCCCATTTTTGAATTGGATTTTTTGTCTTCCTGGAGTGGAGTCATGTGAGTTCTTTGTATATTTTGGAGATCAAACCCTTGTCCGATGTATCATTGGGAATATGTTTTCCCATATAGTTGGTTCTCTGTTCATTTTAATGCTGTTTTCCTTAGCCCTGCAGAAGCTTTTTAGTTTGATGACATGCTATGTGGAACCTATTCGTGTGTGATGTGGCCTCTGATGCAGCTCTGGATCTGAATGCAGTCTAGACACATGTGGTGTGCAAGTGACATATGTGGATAGGTTTCCTGTGGGGAATCAGGCCTGCACTGTACCTAAGCTGCTTTGAAACTTGCTCTTGCAAAAACTCCCTCACCTGGGATGGAAACTGCAGAAGTTTACTGTGACTTGTGCTAGATTTCCCAAGTACGAATGTAAATAGCCCAGCTTTCTCTCCTTTACATTTGTAGAAGACCTTTCTCTTTGAAGCAACTGGCAACATTCTTTCCTTTGTTATCTGTAAAAGGTATCCACTCAAAGCAAACCTGTGCGTAGTTAATGAGAACCACCCTGGAGTGTCAATAAAAGCCTGTCCAGGCCAGGGCGGAGCCCTTTCTGTCTGTGGAAGAGCGGCCACGCAGGCCCTCTCTCTCATGGAGAGTGTGGCCAGGACGGCTCTCTCTCTCACTCACGTAGAGAGTAGCCAAGCTATCCCTTTTCTCCACCGGATTCCTTTAGTCCACGTGAATTTGTTTGTCACTTGTCCAGGGATACAGGACAAGCATTCCACAACAACACATGGTCCTGCTGGACAGGACTGCGACATCTGGCCCCCAGGAACAGGGACATCCAGAGGCTTTGAGCCACCATTGTGGAACCAACACACCAACTGGGTGGAAATGCGTGCATCAGCCCAAGGAAGGGCCAACGACAATAAGGCTTCTCGGTAACAGTAAGGTCAGGTCGTAGGGTGTGCTAGAATTCAGAGAAAAGGGGATTTCTTCCTAGATTGCCCTCTTGCGATCCATTATTTCTGCGTTATCTCCCGAGTTATCTCTGTGTTATCTCTGTACCCTCTTTAGTAAGCAGGAGACTTGCTCTCTCTCTCTCCCAAGCATCCATCCCCATGGCATAACCCCCAACTAGGTCTCAACTTGGGACAAAGAGCAAAGATTTTCCCTCTAATCAGCATTTGAGACAGTAGCTGGTTAAAGGGTTATTTACAAGGGTTTCAGCAAATCCTTTGTTTCAAGCCGTCTCTTGGTCTCTTCTAAAAACAGGAGCAATGTTTTAGGCCCATTCAGCAGCTTTTTAAGGATGCTGGATGTCTCCCAGGTAAGGGATCTTTAGATTTGGATATATGGGGACAAGCAGGGCAGGGAAGCCCTCATAATCAGAAAAAGCTTGAACAAAAGAAAGGGGACCAATGCAGGCCAGCCAGGATCTCTTTGTGGGTCGCCGCAGCTGCAGCGAGTGTGACAGCCCCGCCCAGTGAATCCAGTGCAGGTGAGGGAGTGCTCAGGCTCGCAGCCCAGTGGGGCAGAGTCTCTAGGCCACCAGAGGAAGGGAGTGGATTCTCCTCATTTCCCTTCCTCCCAGTGCACGCCCAAGGAACCTTCCCCTGCACCCAGTGCCAGGGTGCCGTTGGCCACCACCAGGGCCGGTCCACCACCTGAGAGGGGCAGTCCGTGGCCATGAGGGGCGATCCACTGCCAAGGCTGGTCCCCCACTGCTGGGGACCAGTCTGCGGCCCACCGGGTCCTACTCGGAGGCCGCAGTTACACGCAGCACGGAGTCTAGCAGCAAACTTAAAACTGGTGCAGGTAGCATGTCTGAAGGAGGGAGCCAGGTCTTCCCTGAGATAAGGAACAGCAGCCTCCACTTTGGGAGGCCCGGAAGTGCTTAATTGAAAAAAAAGAGATTTCAATTTGTTTGTATTTCTACAACTGGAAAAGGGGACATTTCTCAACCCTGAAAAAAGTGTGTAGTGTCTTAAATGTTTTGGTACAAATGGGCAAGTTGGATGAATTCAGCCCTGCTAACTTCCCGCCCCACTTAACATCTGGGGCAGAAACTTCTTCACTCCGGGGAGTGCAAATCACCCTATTCTAGTTGCTAACCCCAGAGGGTTGAAACCTCAAATAATTTGTCAAACAGATGTTATTCACTATGCCCCTATTCATTTCATAATATACTCCTTAAGTTAAATGTTGGACAATCTAATCAGGCTTAAGTTTTAAAAAGAAGTTATGCGTATTTTGGAATTTTAGGTGGATTATGTATGTTGCAGAAAGGAAGTAAAAGAAATAAGAAACACCTAGTCTTTGAAACACTAAATTCCAGACCTAAGAAATACCAGGTCCTGAGAACAATAAAGTAATTAACTCGCTGCTCAAACTCACTGCAGCTGCAGAAACAGCAGGGTGCCTGTCTTTCCAAGCAGACACTAACTCAGGTGCTCTACAGACCACTCCCCTCAGTGGGAAATCAGCAAAGAATGTTAAAGCTTGAGGCCTTCAGCCACCTAGGCCGTCCATAAGAAATCAATTCTAATAATGGCCTGAAATATATTGCACAAACCACTCAGGCTTTCTTAAGAAAAACGGGGAATTCAATATAAAACAGGTATCCCCTATAATCCTACAGGTCAAGTAATTGTTGAAAGAGTTCACCAAACCTTTCAAACATCATTAAATAAACAAAAAAGGGGAGAGTCAGAAAGTATCCCCCAGGAATTTAACCATGCTGGCAATATATATGTAAAATTTATTTGAATTGTGACGATAATTTAAAGTCACCCATAGATAAACACCTTGTGCAAATCAAAGCTCCAGGCCCTCAGCCTTTGGTCTTATACAAGGACCCATTAAGGGAAGTAAAATGAAAAGGTCCACTTGCACTATGAACTTGGGGAAGAGGGTATGCTTATGTTTCCTCTCTAGACGGACCTTTGGAAGCTGCTGACGAAGAGGATGAAGCCATATCATAGAAAAGGCTTCCCTGGCAGCAATCCACCTCCGCCCATTGGACCCTCCTGATCCTGGATTCTCCCAGCTGTGTCATCCCACTGAGATGGAATTCCAACCAGTACTCCTGGAGTGATATTCAACATCACCTAAAGAAACTTTTTCTACCAATTTAAAAGGACAAATTGATAAATTGCAGCTAGAATTACATCAATAGCTGCAGGACATTCAATGCTGGACTAAGCAAGAGGTCTTTCAAACCCTCTGTGACAATCAAAAGACTGGTCTGATGGACTGAATTTGAGAGTGTGGGTCTTAGGAGCTGCTGGTTGTTTACTGGTTCTAATAATGCTTTGTGTACTTTGCTGCATTTGCAAATTATTTTCCCAGAGTCGTGAAAGGGACCAGGAAGTAGCAAGCATTGTGGGATCAATAGTGGTCCTAGCTAAAAATAAAAGGAGAAATATAGGGAACCATTTGCCCTGGCAATGACAATTGTAGCCTCATAACTAAAAACAAAGGGGGAATTGTGGGGAACCTATTCCTGTGTGATGTGGCCTCTGATGCAGCTCTGGTTCTGAACGCAGTCCAGACGCGCGTGGTATGCAAGTGACATCTGTGGATAGGTCTCCCGTGGGGAATCAGGCCTGCATTGTACCTAGGCTGCTTTGAAACTTGCTCTTGCAAAACTCCCTCACCTGGGATGGAAACAGCAGAAGTTTACTGTGACTTGTGCTAGACTTCCCAAGCACCAATGTAAACAGCCCAGCTTTCTCTCCCTTACTTTTGTAAATGACCTTTCTCTTTGAAGCACCGGGCAACATGCTTTCCTTTGTTATAGTTAAAAGGTATCCACCCAAAGCAAACCTGTGGATAGTTAATGAGAACCATCCTGGAGTGTCAATAAAAGCCTATCCAGGCGAGGGATAGGGGCTCTCTCTGTCAGTGAGAGACTGGCCACGCAAGCCCTCTCTCTCACGGAGAGAGTGGCCAGGCTGGCTCTCTCACTCACAGAGAGAGTGAGCAAGCTATCCCTTTTCTCCACCAGATTCCTTTAGTCTGCATAAATTTGTTCATCACTTGTCCAGGGATATAGGACAAGCATTCCACAACGACACCTGTTCCTGCTGGACTGGACTGCAACAACGTCCCATTGGTTTATTCTTTCCTTTATGTCCCTTGCTTTTGGGGACACATCAATGAAGATGTTGCTGTGTGGAATATCTAATATTTGCCTGCCAATGTTTTTGTCTAGGACTTTTATGGTTTCACGATGTATATTTAAGTCTTTTATCCACCTTGGATTTATTTTCGTGTATGGTGTAAATTGGTGGTCGAGTTTCATTTCTTTGTATGTAGCTGTCCAGATCTCCCAACACCATTTGTTAAAGAGGCAATTTTTACTCCATTTTATGCTCCTGCCCCTTTGTCAAATATTAATTGACCATGGAGACTTGGGTTCATTTCTGGGCTCTCTGTTCTGTTCCATTGGTCTATGTGTCTGTTCTTATGCCAGTACCAGGCTGTTTTGATTAAGTGGCCTTGTAATACAGTTTGATATCAGGTATTGTGATCCCTCCTGCTTTGTTCTTCTTTCTCAAAATTGCTGCAGCTATTCGGGGTCTTTTATGGTTCCATATAAATTTCTTAAATGTTTGTTCTATATCTGTGAAATATGTCATTGGTACTTTAATAGGGGTTGCATTGAATCTATACATCACTTTGGGTAGTATGACCATTTTGATGATGTTAATTCTTCCTATCCATGAGCACAGTACATGCTTCCATTTGTTTGTGTCTTCCTTAATTTCTTTCTTCAGTTTTGCATAGTTTTCTGAGTACAGGTCTTTTATCTCCTTGGTTAGGTGTATTACTAGGTACTTTATTTTTATTGTTGCTATATCAAATGGGATTTTTTTCATGATTTCTGCTTCTGATGTTTCATTGTCAGTGCACAAAAATGCCTTTGATTTCTGAATATTGACTTTTTATCCCGCTGTTTTGCCAAATTCATTTATTAGGTTGAGTAGTTTTGGGGTGGAGTCTATAGGATATTCTATGTACACTATCATGTCATCCACAAACAATGACAGTTTTACTTCCTCCTGTCTAATTTGGATGCCTTTTATTTCTTTTTGTTGTCTGATTGCTGTGGCCAGGACTTCCAATACTATGTTGAATAGGAGTGTGAAAGTGGGCATCCTTGTCTTGTTCCTGATGTTGGTGGGAAAGCTCTAAGTTGTTGCCCATTGAGTATGATGTTGGCTGTATGTCTCTCATATATGGCCTTTGTTATGCTGAGGAATGTTCCCTGTATTCCCATTTTGCTAAGTGTTTTTTATTATAAATGGGTGCTATACCTTATCAAATGCTTTTTCTACATCTACTGACATGATCATGTGATTTTTGTTTTGTTTGTATTGTGTATTATGTTTACTGATTTGCAAATATTATACCGTCTTTGTATCCCTGGGATGAATCCCACTTGATCATGGTGTATGATCTTTTTGTTGTATTGCTGGATGCTGTTTTTCAATATTTTGTTAAGAATTTAGCATCTATGTTCGTCAGCAATATTGGCCTAAAGTTTTCTTTCTTTGCTATCTCTTTATCTGGTTTTGGGATTAGGATGATGCTGCCTTTATTAAAAGAGTTTAGAAGTCTTCCATCTTCTTGAGTTTTTTGGAATAATCTGTGAAAGATGGGGGTTAGCTCTCCTTTAAATGCTTTGTAAAATTCTCCTGTGCAGCTATCTGGTCCAGGGCTTTTATGTGTTTGAAGCTTTTTGATTGCTGCTTCAATTTCATTGGCTGTTATTGGTCTGTTCAGGTATGGGGAACCTATTCGTGTGTGATGTGTTCTGTGACTGAGCTCTAGATCTGAACACAGTCCAGATCGCCTGTGGTGTGCAGATCACGTCTGTGGATAGGTTCCCCATAGGTAATCAGGCCTGCATTGTACCTAGGCCACTTTAAAACTTGGTCTTGCAATAAAACTCCCTCACCTGGGATGGAGACAGCAGAAGTTTACTTTGACTTGGGCCAGACTTCCAAAGTATATGTGTAACTAGCTAAGCCTTCTCTC
>VMDR010010265.1:0-31203 GCA_007922815.1 Macrotus californicus | reverse complement strand
CTAATTCCAGAATATTTTTTATCATCCCCCAAATAAACCCCATATCCATTGGCATTCACTTGCCATTTCCTTCCTCCCTCAGCCCCTGCCAATCATTAATTTCCTTCCCGTCTCTATGGATTCTGGACATTCACACAAACTATACAGTTTTACAGTGTGTATCCTTTTGTGTTTAGCTTCTTTAATGAAGCATGACATTTTCATGTCATCCTTGTTTTAACATATTGGTACTTCATTTATTTTTATGGATGAATAATATTCTGTTGTATGGATATGTGGATACATACATTTTGTTTATCTATTCATCACTTGGTAGACATTGGAGTTTCTTTCTTTGGCTATTATGAACAACTATGCTATGAACATCCATGTGCATTTTTTTGCATAAACATGTGTTTTCAATTCTTTTGGGTATATACATAGGAAAGGGATTGCTGAGTAACTCTTCGTTTAACCTTTTGAGAAACTGCCAAACTATTTTCAAAGCAGCTGTACCATTTTACATTCTTACCAGTGTCATTTAAAAATGCACTGTAAAGAGTTAAACAGACAAGAAAGATTTTTTTCAAGACTATTGCAATAGGAGAGAGGTTGAACTCAGCTCCAAATACAACAAGGGCAACTGAGGATCCATAGCCAGCTGGCATAGTGGGAGAGTCAGTGGATGGAAAATCACTAAGAGGAACTTGAAGGATATCAAGGTGGGTGATTCTTGCTAAACTCTCTTGGCAGGATTCTTGCTGAACTGGGCTCAGCAGTCCAAGAGATGGCAGGCCAAAGACGATGCCTAGTAGAGAGGAGGGCTCTGAGAAGCCTGACTGAATGAAGTCTGATCAAAGATAAAGAATCTATCATCAGCAATGTATAAGGGCTCCAATTTGACTATGTTCTTACCAACACTTGTTGTTGTCCTTCTGTTTATTATAACAACTTAGTGTGTGTGAAGCAGTATCTCATTGAGGCTTTGATTTGAATTTCCCTAATCAGTATCGTTTCATGTGTTTGTTGATCATTTGTACATCTTCTTTGGAGAATGTCTACTCAAATTCTCTGCCTATTTTAACTGGCTTATTTGTCTTTTTATTTTTGAGTTCTAAGAATATATTCTGGAAAATAGAGTTATATCAGACTTGTGACTTGCAAATATTTTCTCTCATTTTGTATGTTGTCCTTTTTTTTGAAAATGTTCTTTAAAACAAAAGTTTTTATTTTAATGAACTCCAATTTATTTTTTCTTTGGTAATCCCATTGCCTTTTAAAGGTTACTTTATCACAATTAATTTACAGCATCATAAGAATGACAATGTCTCCAAGTGTTAACATGCATAGGAATCACCTGGGAGCTTGTGAAATACACAGATCCCCTTATCCTGTTCCAAGACATTCTGATTCAGCAGGATGACTCTGGACCCTGTGATCTGCATTTTTAACAAGCAGTTCAGGAGATTCTCATGCATAAGATCTAGGACTACATTTTAAGCCACACTGTTTTCTAAGTAAAGAACTTACTTTAGCGACCATCTAGTTTACGGCCTTGAGTTGGACCATCCTTGAGTGACTCCCTAGTATAATTCACACCCCTAGTATAATCTTCTCCCCTTGAGCAGATGGAAACTATCATTTGCTTCTAATCAATAGAGCATACAAAGGTGATGGAATGTCACTCCTGTGATTGTTTTGTTATATCAGACTCCATTTTAGTGAACTGGAGAGAGATTTTTTTGTAAGCAGCCATGGTATGAATTTGAACTGCTCATAGAGAGGCTTGGGAACTGTGGGCAGCCTCCAACTGATGATCAATGAGAAGCAAGGGTCCTCAGTCCACCAACTACAAGGAAATGAATTCTCCCAATGACATGAGTGAGCCAGGAAGCAGACCATTCCCTGTCCAATCCTCCAAATCAGTCCAAAACACTGATTGCAGTCTGACGAGATCCTGAGCAAAAGAGGCAGCTGAGCTGTACCTGGACCTCTGACCTGGAGAAACTATGATATGAAATGTCTGTGGTTGGTTGCCACTAAATTTGTGGTAATTTGTTACACAGCAATAGAAAATAAATGCACTGCCTAAATCAGTACTTCTCAATCTGTGTTAATCCATTTCCCTACTCCATAAATGTAAATTTGTATATTACCACTCCTTAAATGTTATGTAAAATACAAAGTAAAAATAAATTAAATACTTTGACAAAATAAAATTAAATAAAAGCAATGGCATAAAAGGATGCTTTGTTTTCAAAGTATATACAGCTCTATTTCTAATTTTATTTTCCTTAATGTCTAGATGAATTTCAAATACAAGCATACCTCAGAGATATTGCAGATTCGGTTCCAGTCTACCATGATGAAGCAAATATGACCATGACGTGAGTTACAGGAATTTCTGGGTTTGCATATGACAGTTATGTTACACTATACTGTAGTACATTAAGTATGCAATAGCATTAGGCCTGCAAAATAATGTACATACCTTAAAAGTATTTTATTGCTAAAAATTGCTAAACATCATCTGAGCCTTCAGAGAGTCATTATCACTTGCTTGTGGAGGGTTTTGCCTGAGTAACATCAGAGATCACCATAACAAATGTAATATTGGGATAATGATAAAAAAAATTTGCGAAAATTACCAAAATGTGACACAGAGGCTCAAAGTGAGCAACTGATATTGGGAAATGGCACTGATAGACTTGCTTGATGCATGATGCTCACAAACATTCAACTTATAAAAACGTAGTACATTCAAAGCAACAATAAGGCAAAGTACAGTAAAACAAGATATCCCAGTGAATGAAGTGACTCGCCCAATGTCACAAAGCTAGTTTGTGGCTGTCACTATCATATCCTGTCTTCTTTTTAGTTGAACAAGTCCTTCAACTTTCTTGAAGATACCATACTTAATATCATGAAGATCACAGCATAATTAGCCAGCCTAGTGTCTGCAGGACCCAGATTTTCAAGAATCATTTTGGGGCATTGATTAAACATAGACATTTCCCAACTTCCAGAGCAGGGACCTGGAGTCTGTATGTTAAGTAAGTACCCACGTAAGTCCAATGATTAGGCGCATTTGGGAAACTGGAATATGTGGGAAATATTTGTTACTTGATTAATTCTCAGATAGACTGATGTGTAGATATTCAGTTGTTTAATTGCTAATACGCACACTGTACGGGTTATAGAAGAAGTTTAAGTGGACAACATCAGCTCTGAAACACACCAGCAGTTAAGTGTGGGAGAAACTAAATGTGCTGAATTTATCACACGTTGACCTAGAAACTTTTTTCTTTTTGAAAATAAGAACCAAGGGGGATGGGAGCATTAATACTCATAATACGTATTTTTGAAATTTATCATTCCTAATATGGTTAATGAACATGTCCACTGATCCTAAGAGCAAGGCAAGCAAAGGAGAACTGGGGACCTCTCCAAATGGCAAAGGAGACCAAACAGGAGGAACAGCCAGAAAGGAAACACTCACTGGCTTCTCGGTTTCTAATAAAATTTCATAATCAGAGTTTGAATCCCCTCTGTATTAACTGAGTTGTCCCTAGACCTTGTGGTTAGGAAATAGGTCTTGCCAATTTTCATAAATTAGTTGCAAATGAATCAGAAACATGTAGACTGTATGCATTCATATCTTTGAATAGGGGAAAGGTGTTTGGCAAATACATTTGGTTAATGCTGAAGTCGAAATGTTTCAGAAATGGTCTGTGGTATTTTCAGAAAACAAAACATTTTCATTCAGTCAGCAGTCTAACTTCAATTTATGTAATGCTCATTCAGCCTTAAGTCAAATTTAACAGGTTCATATTGTGAAATAACTAGTATTTTCACTAACTGAGGAGCACTGGCTGGACTGGTCCCTTCTACTCCTAGTCAGTCATGTACCGTTCAATGTTCAGTCTCCCCAGGTTCCTGCCACACACACAACACCATGCAGGACCAGCACGAGCAAAAATGGTTTTAATTTCAGCACTTATCTATTGCCATGCTTTCCCATGGATTGGTAGGTCTTTAGTAATTGCAAATGATAAACAGAATTCTGCATACATTCTCCAGGGTCTGTTATCGAAAAAACAATCAATACCACAAGTTAATATAATGCTGAAATATAATATGCAGCTCAAGGCATCATTGTAATTATACAACTGAGGTGTCATAATATAAAGAAGAATAGTATTTTATCTAGTGAATAACAGATTCAGGTTTTCTATTTTAACTTGTTATGTCTTATTTTTATATCCCACCCAATCGATTGTTAACGTTAGAGCATTTATTTGCATTAGCAGTTATTTTACCTACATGAATATGCATTTTAAATTCTGAATATTTAATCACACAATACAAACATTTCACAAACTTTAGTTATTTATGTTAAAAAATAAAGTACAGCCCCATTTTTATGGAGGTTAGGTTTTAAATGACTATGTAAAATAAAAATTTTATGTATTAAAAACCACCCTTAACCGCCTTCACTAGGCCATCGAGGCCAAGGTGCCCTGTGCTACGTATGATTGCGGCGCAGTGATGCTTCAGCACATCAGTGTGCACACTGCTGGACTGGACTCAAGGAAGGGACAAAGGAGTTATTGTGCATGGCGAGGTTTTTACTACAGTGATGCTAATGGGCAAATATGACAATGAAAGCAACTTGTGAGCATAGAATAAAATAAGAGTCTTAAGAAACAAAGGAAATAATACAAAAAGAAAAGCACAGAAGGATTTATGTGGAACAGATATTGAATGTATACTGTCATAAATTCTAGGCAAGAAAATCTGTTCTGACAACTTACAATGTTAGATTGATTAGAAAAGTTTTGGAACATTGCCAAGGTCCATGAATGGCATGGGAAACAATTTCAAAGGAAAGGGTAAAAATTAAAAAAAAATACATCTTCCTCTGTATTGAAGAATATTACAATATAAGAACAGACCAAGAGTATTTGGAGAGTTGCCATGTGTTCCATGAAGAAGAAATAACATTCAACAATATGTGTATTTATAACAGATACCAGTTCAGCTAATGTTTTATTGCCAATGTCAAGGGATTTGAAGTACCAAAGAAATAGCAATACAAACTAATTTCTTGGGTTATTATCTTTTTTTACTTTTGTGTATAAAGGAATGGTAAATTGTTTTAGTAACACTTGATTTATGAACCTGGTTTTTTCCTTTATCCATTCCACCTACCATAAAAGTAATTTAAAAAAAATGAAAATTGAGCCCTGGCCAGTGTGGTTCAGTTGGTTTGAGCATTGTCACATAAACCAAGAGGCCCTGGGCTCGCTTCTGGGCAGGGCGCATACCTGGACTGTGGATTTGGTCCTTGGTTAGGGTATGCAGGAGAGGCAATTGATCAATGTTTCTCTCTCACACGGATGTCTCTCTCTCTCTCTCTCATTCTTTATTCCTCGCTTCCCCTCTCTCTAAAATCAATAAGCATGTCCTGAGGTAGGGATAAACAAAAGAAATTTCATGGCATCCATGACTACTCATTGGATGCTTTACATCCTCAAGCTCAGGGAACACAGATTAGTTGATAAAAATGTACCTGAACTCAGCACCAGAAAAGCTTATCCTTGTTTAAGAGATATTAAGAGATATACCTTCTACAGAAGTGGTCCTCAGACTTCAGGTGAGAGAGAATCACCCAAAGAGCTTGTCACTATACATATCCCCAGGCCTTAACCCCAGGAGTTCTGATTCAGTAGGTTTGGGATGAGGCTCATTGACTTACATATTAAATCAGAACCTGAGCTGTTGCTGATACAGGTGGCTCTTGGAACACATTTTAAGGAACTCCATCCCAGAACAGTGGTGGTCAGGCACTGTCAGCTCCATCTTCCCTCACTCACCCCTGGTCCAGAATCAATGTCCTGAGGGGAGTATCCTGGGTCGCCACCAGAGAAGGAAAAAGTGTGAGGACTACTTCCTCTAGCGTTATTTCCTCTTCCTTTATTTCTTCTTTTAGAAAATCAGTGAAGTAACAATTAATTATACCCTCAGTTCAGTTTCTGGAATATAATAATCATTGTTTCAAGCAAAGTATCTCTCTTCTCTCTTGCCTTCTCCTCCCTTTCTTCTTTTTTTACTTTCCTCTGTCTTTTTTCTTCCTTCCTTCCTCTTTCCTCTCTTCCTTCTTGATTCATGACCTTTACCGGCATTTCCATTAGTCCTTTCTTTCCATCCCATACTCAGTCTCTCTAACGCTTTTATTGTGAATCTCTTGTTTGTATGCTTTTCTTGCAAAATGAGCCTTGCTGGTTTGTGTTCCAGAGAGAAGACGTGAGCTCCGAGGTACAGGCCTGTGTTCTGAGTAGAAGCTGAGCTGCAGAAGCTCATAAAAGGGAAAGGCTCTCCCTTCCAGGCACCATCTCGCCCTTTCCTCAGGGGTTTCTTTAACCCAAACTCCAGCAATACACACGCAGGGCACAGAGCAGCGTCGTGAGAGTGAAGCAGTCCAAATGACTCCCAAAGGAACACGGTGAAGGCATGCTGGGGTGGGGAGGGGTAAAGAGGGAGCGATCACTTCCAGTTTAAAACTCTTTAATCAGGAGTGTCAGCTTTTCCCAGTTTGATATCTTATAAACATGAAAGCCATTTCAGGAATGCATTATAACAATAGCTGCTAATTTAGTATCAGTTTTGAGTAAAATGTACAACAACAAAAAGCTACAATGAATTTAGTAATACAGCCCTCCCCCAACATTCAAATGAATTGGTTCCAAGACCAGTTGGGAATCAAAATAATGGGTCCCCAAATCCTTGGATGTTCAAATTCCTTATATAAAATGACACAGAACAATGCACAGTCCATCTTTTGCCTCCTGGGATTCCCAACCAGAATCTAAAATATTGTTTTCCACCCGTGATTGGTTGAATCCGAAGGTGTAGAATGTGCAGATGCAGAAACCCCCCCTGCCCCAGGTGACAACCGTACCTTAATTTGTATCTAACATTTTTACAAATGCTAATAAATATTTTTATTTTATTATTTTATTTCATATTATGTTATCTTTTATTTTATTATTTTATTTTTGCTCATTGCATCAGGAAAGCTCGAGTGTACAGTAGCAGTGGAATACTCTGAAGTTCCTTTTTGGTGTTTTCATATGAAAAGAATCCAACTGTTTCCCTGTTCACTGCAGCCTTTCTAGTCTAGGGCATGGATGCATCCAGTATCTCTATAGCAAGGCAACAGGTGGCTATGGCCCAGACAGGTCACAGGTCATGGTGCTACTAGAGGCCTGGGAAGATGCCGAGTACTCTAGGAGCACCAACACCATGACCGTGAGCCAGATGGTGGGCTCTCCAAAGACAAACTCACTCACCAGTGATTCAGACCTGCCTCAGAGGCAACTCAGGTGGTGAGGGAAGAGTCTCTGAAGACGGCTTGCTGTTCTACAAGAGCTGTTACTGGAAGTGGAGCCCAGGTTGCACCAGCACCAGTCCTGGGTGGCCTGGGGCGAATCTCTGGAGGAATGGTTGCCATGCTCTTGTTGGAGCTGATGGACTCATTGGTGCACAATAGATTGTACAAGGCAGGGACTGGGGGTTGCTAAACCACCCCGCCCATTTTCAGAGGACACCTATGGTGGCTGCTCCACCACCCAAAAAACTTGCCTTAGCTGAGGGTGTGTATTGATTTTACTGTGTGTTATCCATTTTTCTTGCAGCCTAAAGCCCATGGTTAATGCTTGATGAGCATTTAGAGTCCAAAACTCTTAAAATTATTCATTCTCTCCACTTGTCTACAAGGGACCATATCTTGGAAACCACAATTTTAATGCCCCAAATCAATGCTCCCAGGTGGACACATAATATACCATCTTGTATTGATATTTTTTATTATATTTTTATGTTCATATTCCTCATTTCTTTTGTTTGGTTTGTAAACTCTCTGAAAAGACAAATCATATGTCACATGTTAATACCCAGGATGTGCAGGAGAAAAATCAATGCTTTTCAGAGAGCTTTACTAAACAGGGAGAATTAAAACAAAATTGTTAAGCACTCACTCAGTGCTACCTAGGTGAAGCTGTACCCTTCTCGGCCACTTCACCCAGAGGCACCCAAAGTTGGCCTGCCCATCCTTGGTTAACATGCTGTCTGATGTCTCCACTGTATAGCAGAGAGGACTGAGTTTTAAAACCAGGATTTGTCAGATTGCAAAGCATAGCTCCTTGTTGCCTCCTGTTGGTGTTGCTTCATCTGCCCTTATTGAGAACCTTGGTGGAGCTATTACTTGCTGACTCTAATTGAAGAGTTTTCTTTTTCCTGAGACCAAAGTCTAGGGAAGGGAGGTTACAATCAAGGGATTTCTATGGCTTCTGAATTGTTTTCAAATTCTCACAATTGGCCTCTCACTACTCAATTAAATAGCTCTTAAGGGAAAAGAATTCAATTGATTTTCCAAACCTTTTCTTTTGCTGGCTCACGTTGCTTTTAGGGTATCTTACCTTTTCTGTAAGAGAACTGTCTGCTCTGTCTGTTCAGTCCTGGGGTGATTGGTTTCCAAGTAGCAGGCAAATTGCTTTGTTCCCAGAAGCAGCTTTGGGAGGACAGAGGCCAAGGTAGGATGGCAATCGGAGGCATTTACACAATGGTTGGCTCCTCTTCCACATCACTGGGATCCAGAGGCCTTAACAACTTGATTGTAGTCCACCTGACAATGCTAAAGGTCACATCTCCAATATTTTTCACTTAATCTTTCCTGAAGGCTTTCCTCCATCCTAGAAGGTAGATGGGAAGACTGCACACTTTGGGCCGGCTTCACAGGTGAGTCTCTTGGCTCCTGTGAAGTATGCATGTAATAGATTTAGGTAAACAACTGATCCAAAAACCAGTTCAGTTGGTATTGAGTCAAAATTTATCCTAGGTCGCAAAGACGTTTAGAGGGAGTAAAGCCAAAAACTCCTTACCTGTAATTACATTCTGTTGATTTGTCTGAAGTTACTCCCTTTTGTCACTTCAGGTCTGCACAAGGATCCCAGGAGACAATGATGGGCATTGTTGTTCTGCATAGTCCTTGTGGAGCGGGGGTACAGGAAAGCAGACCTGTGGTTTGTGCATTTCACTGTAGGATGCAATTCATGCAGAGAATCTGGCAACCATTATGAGGCTGAAATAAGCACGTATAGTCACAGAACAAAGCAACTAAATTATGTGTTTAACATAATAATAATTATAAAAGCTTTATAAGCATCATTTTGAACTATCTGCTACCATGAGTCCAGAGGGCTTCCTTTAGCTATAGTAACACTGGAAAATCAACAGTGACAGGAAGCTGGGGTGGAAAATGGGGCTCAGCCATCAGTTTCCTTTTGTGTGTGAGCAATTGTTTTAAAGTTCACATGCAGCACTCAGTATCATTTGTCAGCACAAATTGCGCCTTAGGTAGTTTACTATGAGTGCCAGCTTCTCTGGAGTACCTTTTGTATTTTACAATAATCATTGTTTGGTTCCATCAATCAATAATAATTATTCTTTGAGAAATTTAAAGAAAAATGCCTCAGAGACCCAGACAGCAGTATTGTGATTATCAAAGAGAAAGTGGGGTGCGGGGAGGTAGAAGGTGGTAAAGGGGAGTAAATGGTGACGGAAGGAGACGTGACTTGGGGTGGTGAACACAGGATACAACACACAGATGACGTGTATAGAATTGTACACCTGAAACCTATATAACTTTATTAACCAATGTCACCCCAATAAACTCAATAAAAATTAAGAAAAGAAATTAAAAAAAGAAATTATCCAGGGTGGCTTGTTACATGACGGACATGTGGTTTGAGTTTTGTTGTGAATGCAGAACAAAGGGTCTGAGAGTGTTTCTTTTCATTACTGAGCTGCGTGGCTCCGAGGAAACACGAGATAGTTCACTTTTCCAATGAGAATTTTTTTGCCTTTCATTTTTGGTTTTATTTTTGCATACCCGTGACATTTCAGCAAGCAAGCTGCTTTCTCTGCTAGCACCATCTGCTCTTTCTTTTCAACTCTGACACCATCTGAGAGAATACCTTTTCACTCACAGAAGTACATGGAGGGCGAGGGAATAGTACTGTTAATTACATATATGACTATGTATGAAGAGATACACATATAGCTGTATCTCTCTTTGTGTGTACTTTTTGCTTGTTTGTTTTAGTACTAGAGCACAGATGTACAATTAAGGAATTCGGTCTCCAATCTCCGTGAGACAGCTAAGCAAAAATCTCCAACCCAGCTCTCTCCTGTGTCTCAAATTCCTTCTCAGTGCAATAGGAGGTAAATTCCAGGGGCAAAGAGATTTTTGTCTGTTGGTTCATTACTGTATTCCTGGCATCCAGAACAGTGTCTGGTCTGTAGTATGTACTAAATTAACAGTTGTTGCATGAAGTAGTGTGAATAACAGTGCTTCTCCTGTTATTTTTGTGTGCTCAGTATATAACAGTAATCACTTGTTCTGGCTGTGGATGTTCCATGCGGTCCACAGCCCAGGGTGGTTGTGATCCTCTTTGCCTTGCATTAACATAACTTGTGCTAGGTGATAGTCCTGGAGTAGGGGAGATACCTTCTCTGACTTACGTTACATTTTACTACATGACAAAGGAAAGATGCTTTGAGACCATCTCCTATGAGATGTCTAGCTGTCCTACCAACTCTCATGAGTCACCTAAATTATCACCAGTGAGCACCGAGCTTAGGCCCTGGCCTTAAGACTTTTGCTGCATGAAAGCATGGATAGTAGAGGAAATTGGGACCTATTGTCTATTGAGACAAGTAATGCGAAACTGCTACAATAACTGACCGTGAAGCAACAGCTGTCAGACTGGCCTGATGTTCGGCAACTGGAACTGGATCATCTCACTTCAGTGGGGATTTCCAAAAGAGGCAGGGAGCCAGGTTGGAGGTCTTCAGTTTTCCATGGTAGAAAGGATGCATATTCACTCACAGAAAGTCTGACAGCAGGTGACTCTTTGGTTCTTCTTGACAGAGATACAGAGAATACAAAGGAAGAGGCCAAGATCATCCACATCATTAAAGTGTAATAGCTAACTGATATCAGTGCTAGAAACATGATAATATTTTTAGGGACTGCTCTAATCAGCAATTTTCAGTGACTCCCCATTCCCTGTAGAATGGAATCTAGAATTAAAGGCAAGGTTTGTAAAAATCTTAGGCAAACATACTTTCTTAGGTTGAAGTCTCTTGGCTGATCCACAGCCATCCTGTGCTGGAGCCAAGCATGGGGAACATCACCATTCACCAAACACCCACCTTGGTATCCCTACCATATCGTTTGATTGGAACACTCTCATCTCTGGTGGTTAAAGTTCTAGTAAAGGTGCTGATGAGTTTCTCTGTGGACACACTAAATTTGAAGTACTGATGGCACAGCCAAAGGCAACCACGCAGTAAGGAGTTGGAGAGATAGTTTGGAGCTCAAGACAGAGGTCGGGCTGAAGACTGACATTGAGGAAGCTTTCACCTCTTGAGTGTATGTGAAGGGATGGGATGCATGAGATCGTGTAAGATGAGTATGCAGAGCAAGAAGAGACGAGGCAAGGATTTTATGGGAGAGGCAAAGAAATCAGTACCTGTGAAGAAGACAGACCATGAAACAAGGAACAGAATAGGAAGAAAATTAAGGAAAATGGTATTCTGAGTAAATAAGCTGATATTTACTGAATGCCACCTATGTGGGAGAGCTCTTTTTAAGCACTGTGTGTAAGCTAACTAATACAACAACCATATAACCTAAGATGGGGACATTGAGGCCCAGAGAGTCCCAGTAACTTGCCTAGTAGTACCAGCTAGTAGAGACCAGGGTTGGAATTCAACTCCTCTCATTCCAGACTCGATATGCTTGTAGCTGCTATAACATCTCTCCAAAGCAAAACAACAAAAAAGAGACTCAAGATGGAAAGAGTGACTCACGTTTTCACAAGGCCACGTGTCCCAGAGAGGTCAGTTAAAATAATGAATGGAAGCAGCTTTAGGTATTGTTGGATTTGGGAATTAGTAAGAAACTAGTCTTACCACAAGTCATTTTAGTGGACTTGAGACAGTAGAACTTTGAAGCAAATGAGCTCTGGGGTATCAGCTATATTCCATCTATTTATTTATCACAGAGAGTAGTTTCAGGGCACTTAAGTATGTTTTCAAAAGGTAGTCATTCTATGAATGTTGCAAGAGCAAAATTGAGCATGTGACTTCAATTCTCCTTATTACTTTAAATTTTATATTTCATTTTAGTTGTATAAAATAGTCTATGCCAAAGATACAAAGCTGTACAGCTTGAGTATCGAGCAGGGCCGGGATCACCATTTTTGTTTGTGTGTGTAGAAGATAGTGGGGGAAGTGAGCTGTCAAGCTTCTAAAGATGAGGGAACTTGGGCACAGAGAAATTAAGTAATTTGCTGTGCTGGGGAAGGAGTATCTTACTGAAACTAAAAATTCAATTCAGCAATTAATTTATTCCCTCTAGTCGATTCTGGTGGGAAAGAGGGGGCCTATACAATGGGCAAGAAAGATCTCATTCCTGCCTTCAGAACCCTCCTCTTCTGGCTTCTCTTAGGCTCAGGAAATTAAAGAGCATCTGTTTTCTGTGAGTATCTCTGCCCCTACTCCTGCATCATGAAAGGTCTGCCTGACCCCTTTGGCAGCCACCAGAGACACTAGCCTGCAACGTGACTGCCCCTTCTCTGGTGTTCAGACCAATTTGGATGGAAGGAGGTTTCTATCTATGAGATTTGCTCCATAGTTCATGCTGCAAAATAACGTGAAATTCTTCTCATTATAGTGCAAAGTTAAAAGTCACCAACTAGTCACAAGCAGTTGTGATTTTATTATATTTTATGTGTTTAAAAATGTATGTAACTCACTGGATGATAATTATTTATGTATTTTTAGTTGTACTGTTCAAATGCCCTCTACTAATTTTAAACACCTGGGTTTTAGAAAAGCATTTAAAAGAGCAAAATTCAGAAGCAAACAACATCAAAACCCTTCATTAGAAAAACCTTCTGTTTTAAAAATTAGTCCAAAGTTCAGTTCTCACCTGGTTCAAAAACAATTGAATTCACCATATCCTGAGTGGGGGTTTAAGAAGGAGCAAGCAGAAAAACAAAAGGAAAACTGTAACATGTGTAAGTGATCACCAAAACCCAGCTCATTTCCAACTAAAAAAAACATGCCTTGTCCACAGGTCACAGAACAAATCAGACCAAACCAAAGTGCTGAGGAGAGTCACAACTTAAAAGAAAAAATTCCTGTAGAGATCTTTTGCAAGGAGATATACAAGAAAGGGTAAGGTTCATTCTAATGGATTGGCACTTAAACTGTTTGAAATAACAAGTTAATAACATTGGTAATTATCACATGATAACCCTGAAAACTACAGTCGGCGATGAGGCCAAATGGGGAGGCAAGGGACGAAGTAAGAGAAGGGACTTTCCACAGAGTTTGTGAAAAAGCACGTGGTGCTGTGTGTGTGGGGGGAGGGTATTGATTTGTCCCACAGGAGTGAAATTCCTCTACGAGGGTTTTCTTTTGTAGCTGCATTTTCTAGCAGTGGAAACAGTTCCTTCTGGAGAGCATGAAGCCGGTTCACTACTGAATTTTCATTCAAAGGTGCAATGAACAGGCAAGAAAAAAAAGTGTTTTATATTTGGACCCATAAGAATGTGTGGGAAGGAGTCTAGCCCAGTGAACATGAATTTTTCATCCATTATGTTCATTCATATGGCGGAGTGTTTCCTGTTAAATACACCTCTATGGACTGTCCCCTAAGGATGTAGGCGAAGCTGCTCAGATTCTCATATTGGCTTCAGTTGAATGCTTGTGAGAATTTATTATCGCCTTCCAATTTTATCAGCATGTTAGCCCCACAGTTACCCATAAACAGCCCATAGATGACCCAGGACACAGATGTCCAAAATATCTTTGCCCTTTCTTCCTTCTAAACAGTAAGAGTTCTGGCAAGGATCACATATTTAGTTACTCAGATGTTCAATCCCCCATTGCTTTGTGCTTCACAGGCTCTGTAACCCCTAGCGGTTCCAAACACGCGTGGTGTGGGAGAGGGTGAAGGAAGGAATTCTGCTGTAGTCGGCCTGGGACAACTAAGGAGGAAGGTAACAGGAAAATTATCAACAAAAAGAAATATGGAGTTTAATGTATCTGACATGCCTTGTTAGACATGGTGAGTAATAAAAAGAAGCCTAGGATAGAATCCCTGTCCTTAAAAATCTCTCAATCTAAGATGGTATCGGGAGATAGAAGAATCAGAGAGACGTCACTTGAAGCCTGTATTTTGAACCAGTATGTGATGAAAGGCCAATGATTCAGCGCTAAGAATCCTAAAGTAGGAAGTGGCATCCTCCCATGGTGCTAAGTTGGTATAAGTCATAATTTACTGGGACACATGAGAACATCTCTAAATCTAGGAGAAAAATCATTAATATTTGATGACTATGTACCAAATGCCATGCACTAAGTGCTTTATATATATCAGCTCATTTAATCTTCACAATAGCCTTACAAGCTAGTACTATTGCTATTTTCATTCCACAGATTTAGAAACTAGGCATCTAGGCTAAATAATATGACCAAAATCATATAGCTAATAAATGGCAGAGCTGGGACTATCTGATGATAAATCTGAGCCCAAATGAATCATCAAAAGTTCAGCAGTAAGGAGGAACAGGGGACTGGTATTAAAACTCATTGACCCAGCAATCCCACTTCTGGGAATATAACCAAAGAAACCCAAAACACTAATTCAAAAGAACATAAGCACCCCTATGTTTATTGCAGCATTATTTACAATTGCCAAGATTGGAAACAGCCCAAGTGTCCATCAGTGGATGAGTGGATAAAACAACTATGGGATATTTACACAATGGAATACTACTTGGCCATAAAGAAGAAAAAAGTTCACTTTTTGCAACAGCATGGATGGATCTGGAGAACATGATGCTAAGTGAAATAAGCCAGTCAGAGAAAGACAAATGGCATATGATTTCACTCATGTGTGGAATCTAATGAACTGAACTAACAAGGAAAATAGAGACAACTCAGAGAATAGGCTGACAACTATGGGTCGGGGTTAGGAGGTGGAGGGATCGAGCAAAAAGGAAAAGGACTCATGGACATGGACAACAGTGTTTGTGATTGTGGGGGGAAGGGGGAGTTTAAGGAGGATAAAGGGCAATGGGAAAAATATAATAAAAATTTACTTAAGAAAATAAAATAAAAAATTTTAAAAATCTTAAAAAAACTCATTGTAGAGCCTACCAATTTTATTAAAATAAATGCATCCATAATACTCAAATACATGAAGGAAGGTTTTTGTGCTTCCTGAATAAGGAAGCCAGATAATTTACATAGATATCCTTCTAGAGATGAATAGCTAGGGTTCCAAAAGATTTCTTTATTTTATTCTTACATGCAAAGTTCCGTTAGGGAAATGAGTACTCATGCTTTTGTTCTGATGCAGTTACTTTACATCTATGAAAGTTTATATGTTGAATATTTTTTAAGTAGCAATTTCTGACCTAAATCTTCACAGTCAGGAAGCATCACGTAGAACGGGTTGACGGAAAGGCCTAGATGAAAAGCAAATGAAGGAGAAATTTACATAAGTGAGCAGGGTCTTCCCATTTCCGAATGAAAATACTGTGTAGGTGAGGAGCCACCAGCAGAGCAATCAAGATGTGTTTTTTACAATCCAATTATCCATGCAAGCACTGTTTGAGATGCAGTCCCTTTGTGTGGTCTGCATTGTAATCAAGGAAAGAAAACTAAAGCACTCCAAATGACTGGCAAGAAGTATTGACCAAAAGTCCGAAAGTTCAGGAGGAGTGTGAGAGAATAAACACCTTCCTGCCCTGAGTTTTCAGAGAAAACAGAGCAGACTTCTGGAGCTTGGAAACATCACTCAATCGCCCGAAGATGGACTTTTGGGATTTTGCCTAAAGAGCCTTGTGGACAAAATCAAGCCCTGGGCTAGATGGCTTCTTCTGAACCAGTTTAACTCACCGCCTCCCCTGCATACAGAGAAGACGCATGGCTCTGTGGCCTCATCAGGCAGACAGGCCCTGGGAGCTGTATGCAACATTTTACTGCCTTTCAAGGCAGTTGCTTCTCATTGTATAGATGTGCTTCAGTGGATAAATAATCCAGAGTTCTAATGCCAAAGGCTAATTTTCCCTGGCTTAGGAAGTATCTTTTTTTTCGAACCCCTAAGCAGCATGAGTTATATTGATAGGTTTGCATGTTTCTGGCTGACCACCAAGGGCTCCCCTTCTAGGAGGATGGGAAAGTTGTCAGATGAAGTTTTCTCACAGAATTTACCACTGACAGTAGAGTGCAGTGGCTACAATGATTGCTCATCTTTCCCCATGCGATCTTAATTGGGTTGGCAACGTGTGTAATTATCGTGATGGCAGATGAACCCTGCAGTGTTGAGTGAAGGGCAAGCTGCTTTGGCGATTTGCAGACAGCCAAAAAAGTCGTTTTCTGAAAAACCAGCTACCACTGAACTCACTGAGTAGAGGTACATTTTGCTTTGCTTGGACTTACATGACTTACCAAATACAGTGCTTTCATGCCTTGGAAATAGGAACTTTTAGAAAGTGAATGCTTGCTGGTTAAGGGGATTTTCATCTGTCTTTCAAATGCTGTTACTAAAGTTCAAAGCATGGAAGTTTCTATCAATGGGTTGCAGACCACTGTATGCAGCACTTAGCCAATTTGCAAAGATAGTTAAAAAAAATTCCTCTCAAGGGAAAAAAAGAAAGCTTCACATAGAAAGCCTATCCGGGAGTAAATTATAAAGATCTCCCACGGACATCAGGGTACAGAAACTTAAGTGTAATTACCACCTTGGTAGGAAAAGAGAGTCTTTATTTTTTTTACCTTTCACCCAAAGACTATCTACTCCTAGAAGTTCATGGAAGGTCATTGGCAGAATCTAACCTCTACTTTGTGAAAACTACCAAAGCTAAATTATACATATCTTTAAGAGCCTGCTGAATGCTATGCAAAGCCTTTTTTATCAATGCCAATTTCTAGTCTAGTCATCAGTGAAATGTCAAGTCAGTGTCAAATGCTTGTAAATAATATTGAGGTTCTTCAGTGAGATGCCTTTTACCAAAGAGAGGTTTCATTATTTTCCCCTCTGATCCTTCATAACTAAAAGGAAGCTAGAAGACAGCCTGCAAAAATAAAGAAGATGTTGTAAAAGTCAGCCTTGAAAAGTGCTTTGATGCTTCTAAAAATTAATGAGCTAGATTCTCTCTGGGAGTACGATCCCTCATGAGAGTATATTACACATTCGCAATCTATATTAACTTATTCAGAATCCTGACATATCAGTAAATTATGGGCTTTCAAGACTCTTGGCATACATTTTCTTTCATTGGGATTAACAGGAAATAATAATATTGCTCAAGGTTGTGGAGAGAGATGAACAACAAAAATCAAAATTGTGAAACAGAGGGATTTTCGTGTCCCTTTCGGAGACTCCCCTTTCTCCAGTTAGCTCTCTCGCTAGTATGCAATGCAGTACCTTCTAGGAACATTTGTATGTTAAAGAACTTTGTTTGTATGTATCTGTCTTTGTTGTTCCATTTGCTTAACAGGACTTCTGCTTATTAATTGAAAGTATACAGGGAGACTGGGATTATTATTCAATGTATTCAAATCTCAGACCTAGTTTTCTAGATGAGCCACATGGAGACCCTTCTGTGTTTTGAATTACACAACTTCTATTGGGTTGGCCAAAAAGTTCTTTTAGTTCTTTCCATAAAACAAAAGACTCGTTTTTTCATGTTCACCATTAACTTGATTGATTTGGATGTTTTGAGGATGTCAGCTATCTCTGGCTATTGGCTTCTAGTGGGTAGAGGCCAGGGGTGCTGCTAAACATCTTCCAGTGCATAAGACAGCCGCACAGCAAAGAATTATTTGGCCAAAATGTCAATAGAATCTAGAAACTTTGCAAACCACTTTTGACATGTTTGATTAGTCACAGCATCTTCTCCATACACTACACAAATCATTTTTTGCATTTCAGTTGAGCTTTTACCTTTCTTGAAATAAAGCATAGTATGCTGAAAATGTTGCATGTCTTCTTCTATCTTCAATGTTAAAATGGCTACACAAAAATTGATCAACTTTGATAAGTTTTTTTTAAATGCACACTTATATGACAGCAGTCACAATACAATCTAACAAAATTGTTCCAAATGAAGTTAAAGACAACTAAGTGCTATTAGAGCCATCTTACAGAAAAAAAACAAACAAACTTTTTGGCCAACCCAATACTTCACTTCTGAAGAGTCGGATGTGATCTGAGATGCTGGGTTCATTGGTGTAATGGGACCTCCTTCCTTAGGAGATCCTTTCTGAGAAGGGAAACAAGGAAATACGCTTGTGTAAAGGGGAATCAGTTTTATTCTTCATGGTAGGAAATGCAGATGACAACTAGTGGGGGGTTGGGAGTGGAGGGATGGAGCAAGAAGGAAAAAGGACTCATGGAAACAGACAACTGTGTGGTGACTGCTCAGGGGAGGGGGGTGTAAGGAGACTAAATGGTGATGGAAAAAAATGCAATAAAGATTAAACTTAAAAAAAAAGTATATTCCAAAGCTATGCTATATGTCTGATAATATAAACTATTAAGAAATGCCTATCCCCAACATTTTTGTATAAATAGCAGATCCAGGTAATAGGAGATAGTTTTGTTTTATTTATTTTTTGTTGTTTTTTTTTTTTTGCCTCCTCTGTTCTATAACATAATACTTGGAAGTGTTAATGTGATTTTCTTAAAAGTTCTATTTTAACGTCAAGAAACAAGTTCTTCTCTGGATGCGTGTAGCTCAACATTTCTTAAAAGGCAAAAGAACAAAAGGGGAAAATGCTTTTCAAAGAGATTTATGTCTTTGCAAAGGCAACAAAGATGATAGCAATGATCACGATCATTATCTATTTCATTCGTATAGGATTTTATAGTTTCTAAAGCACTTTCATGTACATTATCTCATTTTTAGTATAACCAGAACCTTGTGCAATACAAAATTAGCTGTTGCTTATATCAAGGCATCCCATGAGTAATTAATTAGAAGCTGTGGGCCAGATGTTATGAATGGTCTGGCAAGTTTTTCTGGCCAGAGCACTAAAAGGTCCGTCCTTTTGTGTAGACTTAGAATGGCAAGGCAATGAAAAGAAAATGTTCCAAGCTTGCTTTGCTGAATAAAGGCTCCAGGCAGGGTCAGGATCCAGGGAGTCATGAAAAAACTGCTTTGAGTTCACAATGTCTTAGACCAGGAATGGCAGGGATCCATTGGAAGGGGTAGCCTAGAGATTGAGGTCAGATAGGTATAGAAGCCATGCTCAAGAGAGGCAGGAAAGAGTACAGAATACTCTTTTACTTTGGAGCTTCCCACTTATAAACATCCATGAATTGATAAAAAAAGCTGCTTGCCGAATAAAAGCACCTCCACTCTGTTCTATCATCATCAGCTCTATCTATCCATCCATCCTTCCTTCCTTCCTTCCTTCCATCCATCCATCCATCCTCCTTTCACAGGTAAGTATTGTGCCAGGTACTGTTCTTGGTCTTAGAGACACACATGAACAAGACAAACAAGCCCCTGCCCTCAAGCCGTTTGCATGGAGTAAACAAAGAACAGGGAAAGAGATAATAGAATAATTACAGATTGAGATAAGTACTGTGGAGGAAATAAACATGGCAATAGTTAGAGATAATGTTAAACTTATTTTGAAAGCATGGATTCCCCAAAACAAGCTCTTAGGGGACAGAAAACATAACACTCCTTTGACAAAGTCTGGATAGTAATAGTAATTTTTTTAAATATTTTATTTATTTATTGTTAGAGAGAGGAAGGGAGGGACAAAAAGAGGGATAGAAACATCAAGTGAGAGAGAAACATTGTCTCTCACACATGCCCCAACCAGGGACCAAATCTGTAAACTAATTATGTGCCCCGACAGGAAATCAAACCGGTGACCTCTTGGTTTGCAGGGTGATGTCCAACCAACTGAGCCATACCAGTTGGGGCAATTTATGGACTTAACTCCTTCAGAAATGTCATAGATAGTAAGATCAAACTCTCAAGGAAAACTAATGGGTAGGGGAGAACAATAAACATTGAAGTAAATATATTTTCAGAGTACCTTAAGTCAAATAAGATATCCTCTTGCAGAAGAAACCAGGCACATTAGTGAAAGTTAGTGTTAGAAACCTGCTCTGGCAGATAACCCTTCTCTTTCAAGCTGCTTTAATATTTGAGCAAAAAGAAAATGCTGTTACGTATTATCTCAGAAGATTTTGTTATATAATTCTGTACCATTTTTAAAATAATTGAACAAGCTTCTATTGGCTTGGAATATAATACATTTTTGTTTTTATTCTGTTTTGTTTTATTTTTCTGAAGTCTCAGCAAAATGCTCAGTAACTGCTGGATGTTCTCAACAAAGCATGATAATTCAGTGTAAATGTTTGTAGGCTTCATTGATGATGAGCCTAAAGCAAATCTCCCTTCTCCACATCGATCAATTTTCCTAGCTACATGGCTGACAGGAGGGGGCACCCATGATTATTGACACATTTCTTGCTTAATCAAACTGATCTGATTTTTAATGTGTAAAAAAAAACAGATACAACAATTTTATAATGCAAATGAATGTATCAGGGAATGGGTGAATCTTTCAAGAAAAATCAGGATAATATTGTCAGAATGAAAGACATAGATGCTGGGCAAGCAAAAAAAAAACAACAGAGTTAAGAAATACTCAACTTACATGTCACAAATTTATTTTCCTATGCTCAGAGCAGACATTATTAATAGAAAACAATGTTTTTTCTGCCGAGTTTGAAGCTGGCCTTAGAATCCATTTCAGCACATTACAGACAGCATCTGCCTTTTGATCAAAGATGTCACATGGGACCAAGTCTATTTGTCATAGTAGGCTTAAAGGGTAATGCTCAGGCAAATATTTTTTTTAACAGTCTTCAAAGTCTTGGCATGAAATTGTAATATAGGGATTGGTGGCACCCATTTAGGAAACATAGAAAGGTGATAATTCAGGACAAGAAGCACCTTCTCTCTTGCTCCCCAAATCTAGGTCATCACCTTGTGCTGGAAGCCCAATGCAGCAGTCCTGTGCTGGCACACAGTAGGGCCATTTATGGAGGAGAGTGAAGAGCACAGACTCTTTTTACTCTGTCCCAACAATAAAGAAAACGTCAGGTACTTTCTCCTCTGAGAAGAATTTGCTGACCTTTGAAAACAGCAGCAGGTGGAAAGCTCATTTGACAGCCAAGTTCCTTGGGTGCCAGGGCACATTCTGCTTTACCAGGAAAGGGGGTTGGTATCTTATTTTGTTCTAGAGCTTTTTGAAATTTTAACAACCTTTGGGTAGTGAGATTTGTAGGTATTGTTTATCAAATCATTACTTATTAGCTGCTGTTCTTTCAATTCAATAAGTATTTTAGATCCCTTACTGTGACCTTCAATGTATTGCTGGAAACTTTGAAGTTATATTTTTGTCTCCTCTTTTTTCTTTACAAAATAAAAACTATGCATAGTTGGCACTTAGTTTGGCTTCGAAGAAGTTCAAATGTATTATTATTTTAATTAATTAATTTTTAAAAGATTTTATTTATTTATTTTTAGAGAGGGTAAGGGAGGGAGAAAGAGAAGGAGAGAAACATCAAAGCATGGTTGCCTCTCACACGCCCCCTACTGGGGATCTGGCCTGCAAACCAAGCATGTGCATTGACTGGGAATCGAACTGGCAACCCTTTGATTTGTAGGCTGGTGCTCAATCCACTGAGCCACACCAGCCAGGGCTAATTTATTTATTTATCTATTGGTTGGTTTATTAACTTTATTTATTGACATACAAAAAACTGCACAAACTAATGTATACAAAGTGATGAGTATGGATAGAAGGACACACCAATGAAGCCATAGCCACAATCTATACCATGAACCTATTAATTACCCCAAAAAGTTGTCTTCTGTCCTCTTATTATTGTTATTATTATTTGTGAGAAAAACACTTGGCGTAAGGTCTACCTTGTTATCAAATTTTTAAATATACATATACTATTTTAAAATATGGGTACTATGCTATATAGATCACCAGGATTTATTTTTCTTAACAAATCAAATATATTATTATAAAACTCTTTTATAAATATCCAAACCGAAGGAAATTACCAAAAAATCTAAAGACCAATACAATTTTATTATCTCATGAGATTTTTACTATCGACTTTTAAGTTAAGAATTAATGTCTCTATATTAGATGCTAATGATACTAATTCTATAGATTTGATTTCATACTAGTGATATTAAACCACACACAGAAATATTACAATTATGAAAACAGTTTTCACCCCAGTGGTCCCAGGAGCTTATGAGACCAGACAGATTATGGAATAGCTAAAGGTTACAGTTTAGGGGCTGAAGATGAGTCTATAACTCACTAATTCAAAGATCAGTTTAATCAATTCCAGGTGTTTCTAGAGGTTTATTAGTGACCCTAATGGGTATATTTTATTCACTTGCAAGATAAGTGCAGTGCAGAAGTATAAGAATAGGCAGTAGTATAAGGGAGCATCTATTGTTAAAGATCAGTTATTCAAGTTGCTGATGATTAAATCCTGCTCTAGTATGTAGGAGAAAACAATATTTGCTTGTTTTCCTCTTATCGTATTAGGCTTACATGAAACCTAAGTATCTCTAATATTGTGAAGAAAGAATAGACACATAAATTGGTTCATTTTCAAATAAAAACCTAGTGAGGCCACCCTTAAAATTTTGCCTGGGAGGGGCCAAAAATGTCTATTATTTTTCTATTGCCAGTTGTGTGTACTATCATTTTATTTTCTGCACCTCTGACTGAGGACACCATATTTTCCTATTGAATCCATCCAACTTCTTCATTTTTAAAAAAGCATATTATGCCATTATTTTAATTACCAATATTTTAATTTTTATTTAACTTATAAAATGTATATGTTGGGAACTGCTTAATAGCACATTATTTCTGGTAATATAAGAAAAACTACCACTGTTGCTAACAAATATGAGTAGGAAAGGGAAGAGACCACTCGGATGCCTCAGGTATAGCATATAGGCAAACTGTCATGAAAGCACTCATTTATTATACATGACCATATGCACATTTTCTGTATTTGTGTTGTCCAGAAGGATTTTGTTGCAAAAGAATGGCAGAAGAGGCCAATAATCATTAATATAACTAGATACTTTCTTTGTAGAAAGGATGAGAAGGCCACAGGAATACCATGTGCTAAATTTTCTAGAAATCGTGGATAGATGTAGACAGCTGGGCTTCAGCCAATGTTGACAGCATGTAAATAATTTGCTATTTACCGAAGAACTTTGGAAAAGTTAAAATGAGCTTTCCGTTAGAGATATGACTGCATAAAGCTCGGCTGCTGAGTATAGTGTGGAAAACAGTTTTCTGCTTTTTCCAGTTCATTCATTTAAAAAGATTTCCTCTATCCCAACAGTAAGTATGTGGGATCCCAGAATGGGGCAAAAAATGAGGCTGGTTTTTGTACTGAAACTTGATTCTTAGAGTTGTTAGAGGAGAAAGAGAAAATACTTGATTCAAGCCTGTAACAGGATTCAAACATTTGAATTCAAGGATTCAAGACTATTCAAACATAGTCTTGCCAGTATTTTCATTTTCTAATAATATTTGCTTTGACTCTGTCCATACTTCTACTGTTATCTCTTATTCCTGCTAACCTCTGCCTGCTCACTACATACACCCCTCTGACATGATGCTGGGGAAAGCCTGAAATCTATTTATGTGATGAGTGCACTGACCATATCTGGTCTGCATGCTCAATGTGAAGTGTTGTCCCAATTATTCAGACTCCTTGTGGCAAATCACTGTGTTATAATGACCACTTAATAGGTACGTTTATTTTGCTTGTGCGTCTGAATTTGTGTCCCAGTAAAATTGTTAGCCGAGGAAGTGGTCAGAACAATTGTCGAGAGGACAGCAGGGTTTGTTAAGTGTTTCCCAAAGTTTATACATGAGATCTGCAGATGTTGGAAGCTGGGGTCAAGTGGATAAAGGGCATGGTGATGAAATAAGTTTAGGAAATATTGCACACACTTGTACGTAGGCAAAAAGGCCTGACAAGTCCTATACTAAATGAACCTATTTGGTTTGATGGAACCATTCTTAAACGTATTTGACAAAGAGTCCCCCGCTCCCCTTTTTTTTTTTTTTACATGAAAACTACAAACATTTTGAAGAGCTAGCATTCTGCCAAACGTATTTTGAGAAATGCTAATCTGGACAAACCCTTCATTTTCCAGATGACGAACTGCATCCTTGGAGACTAACTTGCATGCCCGAGATCCCACAGTCAGCTAGTGGCTGAGCGGGGCCTCAGATCTACTGTTCACAATGGTCTAAGGGTCAGGACACTACACTCAACTTGTCCTGTTCATCTGCAGTGCCCCAATTCAGCAGACAATTTTGCAACATTTACTTCTTCTTACATAAATCTTTTTTAAAAATGAGGCAGAGTTGACCTTAAATTTACCTTTTTAGTATACAGTTCTACAGGTCTTGAAAAACCACCATTACATTCCAGCTGTTTTTAAAAATTAAATGGAAAAGTTTTTAAAAATGAGTGCTAGAATGCATTAAAATAATTTCAATATAAATATGTTGCAATGAGTTTAAAATCTGGTTAAGATGAGCATCCTCGTTAGTCTTGATGAACGCAGCTAGCTGCACAGACTTCAAGAAAGACAGCAGGTACGAGAGTTCCAATGGGGAAAAGAAATGACAAGTTGAACAGTCAAAGATAAAGCTGTAATACGAGAGGAACACCAGCCTAAGAAACTACCACTTACAACTTAAGTGTCTGCACAAACACCTCAAGGGGAGAAAAGTAGCAGCACAAAATAATCCTGAGAATTCCTGAGAAGTCTCGGAAAGAAACTACCAAAGAATTCTGCATTTAGTGCCTAGCCATTGCTCATTAGAAATACAGTTCTTTGAGCCCACTCTACAACTTTTTCCTCCAGTTTTGCCTTTCTGCACCCTACCCTCGTGCTTTCCAATTTCCATTCCTAAGCTGTACCAGGAGGTCCCCTCTCCTTTTCCTTCTCCTTCTGCCTCTCTGTGGTATGTATTATTCAGTGGTGAGCTAAAATCATCATGTTTTAGTTAAATACTAGTCATTGGAAGCCCCTTGGAATCATTCGGACTTGTGACTGGAACTCTTAATTTCAGTTTCATATCAAAAGCACATTTATGCTACTTGATTATAGTTCCCAAGTGAATACTATCTTTAAAAATACCATGGCCCGTTTTGTTTCTGAGGCAAAATGGGTTCTGATTGAAACCTGCAAATCTCACTTGTATGAACCTTATTCCTTTTGTCCAAACTTTCTTTGCTCTTCTTGACCACTTCAAACAGAGTAATTGGGTGAGAGAGAGCATACCTCACACAGGACCTTCCCTTCTAGATGCCACCCCCTGAGTGGGAACACATCCTGTTTGCCCTAACTTTGGCCTCGCCTGTTTGTTTCACAAAACAACTAACTTTAACCATGTGGGATAGAAACAAGAAATAGATACTCATCAGGAGGGGAGAGCATGCCTGCTGTGCAGGTACATCTTGCCCAACTTTAACATGAAAAAGATTCGGTAAGAAAGAAAACATAAAGCCCTAGAAAAGAACAACAATCACCATGTGGAGGCAAAATGAAAGCAGGTTGTGTAGAGGGCTCTCCATAGGGATTACCCCAAGGAGAGAAGGCTGCTGGGCCTCTTCCTGCTTGTCAGAGAGCTGAACAAAGAAAGCGCAACCTTAGTGCAGACTGGCTGCTCCCCATGTGCTGTGAACACTGACTCCTGTGCCTCTGCTCCAGCTGGAGGCCACATGGAATCCAAAAGCAAACTGAGGTCTAAGAATGCAATGACCAACTCTGTCTCCAGGAAAACATGGCCCTAGAAAGGCCAGGATGACAGAGCTCTCTTTAAATCAACCGGATGGTCCAATCACCCAACAGTTCACTCTACTAAAGGGTGCTCTTGCTGCATGTCAGGTACCCTTAGGAGATCCGACCGCTTTACCTCATTTGATGCTCACAACAACCCTATGAAATAAAGACCATTAAAAAGTCCCCATTGTATGATGTTGCAAACTGAGTTTCCAAAAGTTTACATCGCTTTCTTAAGCTCCAAATTTAGAAAGTAGCAAAGATGAGACTTAAACCCAAATTTGCTTGATTCCAAATCAACTGTTCCCAAATTCTTTATTGCACTGCAGTCTAATGAGGCAAAAAGAAACAACTTTTGTTCTATGTGTTTTTTTCTTAAGTCATATAAATTCAAAATGGGGCATTTCTTTTGGCTCCATAAATGATAGTGGAAAACTTGGGCTTGCCTTTAAGATGGTAAATGCTTTAGTCTGACTGTTTAGCACCCACCAAATCTTACCATTTTTACAGAACACACTGCTGTTGGTACAGGCATGTATTTTATTACTTGGATGATAATGACTAATCTATTTGGGGTTAGGCAGCTAAATTAGTTAGCAATCCATGAGCAAGAATAAACTTGACAAATTTACGTAGTAAAATTACCTGTCTCACCCCTTTTCTAACAGTCAGGGAAGGGTGCCCTGAATTTCCTAGTTAGTTTCTTCAGTTCATTAGTGAATCCCCTATGCAGACATATCTTCTGCAAATAGCCACTAAGAAAGCATCACCATTGCATTAAATATACCATGTTAGACAAGGAGCTATGAGCCCAGTGCCGTGGAGGAAACCACCAGAGGATTTAGTACTCTTTCAGTTTAGTCAATGGAAGTTTTTGTGTTCTTGATATCCTCACAGGAATTATGAACCATTGGCACATTTGTTCCAAGCATTTCATCTAGAAGGCAGAATTCTAATTTCTCCACTAACTGGTGTTATTTTGTGAGGTAGATATTAGCACATCGCTGAGTAATAAATAACCCCAAACCCATTACAGCCACAGGAACATTCAGATCTCTTCTTTGCCTCATCTGCTTGCTAGGCAGCTGAAAGAAGGTCTGAAAGAATATTTGGAAGGTAATAAAAGACAGACTCTTCCCTCAGATTTATTTGGGGGGAGGGATTTACATATGCTGTTATTTACCATATCCTACAGGATATTGTGAAATAGACATGACAGTCATATTTGGAATGAACACAAAGCTTTAAGTATATGCCACACATGTGGAAATAAGATGGATTTCTAAGAAGCCCTAAGGAAAGTGTATTGATTCATTTTTATTTCACTCTTCTTCTCAATGTAACACGGCAACACCCATATCTCCTGAAAAGCAAATTCACATTACAAGCCTTCAAACAAACTCACTGATGCGGAAAGTGTGTCACTAGTGTCGCCTTGTTAAGACCAACCAGCACCTATATTGACCAGTGTGTCTTGATGCATATGGCGGCCTGGCTACAAATCTGGATCTGCCGGTGGCTGGCAGCATACTCTTCGCTACTATTGTTGTAAAGGGAATAGGAAAAATTAGGCCAATCTCCCTATTTCCAAAGATTTCTATGTGAGTCAAGTGAGATAATTATGTTAGTCATGTTGTCAAGAAGAGTTTATTCAACCTAGATAAGTCTTAGAAGTATAATGTGAAGTGAAAAAAAGCAGATGACAGAGTACTTTATAGAGTATCATGCCATTTTAATAAAACTTGAAACCAGGCAAAATTAAACTATCATTCAGGATACCTAGATATGTGAGAAAACTATATGAAGGAAGGAAGGGAATGATGTGAACAAAATTCAGTGTAGCTGTTCCTTCTTCCTGGGGGCAATAGGAAGGCCAAATAGGTTAGTAACACCTAACTTATCAAATATCAGATTCTAATGTTTGAATTGAGTGGTAGTTTTGTGGACATTCATTGTATTATTATGATTTAAAATTTAAATAAATATTATCTATATTTAACACTTACCAAAATATATTTAAAGGATAATAAAAGTTTATTCCAGATGATGCTACATAATAATAATGGTATCAATAAAATTAAAACCCAAATTTCTCTCTGAATCATTAATATTTTTAGGTTTATTTATTTGTCAAATTCCTTCCTTCTCGCCTTCTCATCTTTCCTCCCTTTCTCTTTTCTGTTTGTTTCCCACCCACAGACTTGCACTGAATATGCAGAAGCACCAGAAGTAGCCGAATGTAGACGTATAAACAAGTGTAACAGTAGAGACCTGTCCTGACTCTGCCACTTGCTGTCTGGTGGCCTTGAGTGAGGTCACTAAACATCTCTGTGCATTATTTTTCTCATTCTTAAAATGAGAAAATAAGTCAAACTTATTTCAAAGGGCTGTAATGGAGGTTAAATTGAGTCAATGTTTGTAAAACGTCACATAGTGTCCTTAAATGAGATAAATACTGTGCTGACAATTGAGGTGTATCAGCGAGAAAGATACGGTTCCAGTTTTGGTCCACTGACTCCGTCAGTTCTTCAGAAACAAAAATTGGATCCTAAATACACAATAACATTCCATGAATAACAGAGCATGAACAAACAAACACAAATGCTATAAACACATTTTGAGGAAGAATAAATGACTTGGGCTGGTTATAAGGATTGGATGAGAACCCTGAAGATGAAAGAACTGTGCTCCTCCATCCAGATCTGAAAACAATCTCGTGTATTCACTCTTCTGCAGAAAGAAAACGGAGACACATCAGAGATGGAACTGGTGGCTTCATGAGACAAAACTGTCAGACTGCTCATTAATTACCTTGATAAACGGTGGAACAACTACTAGACCAATGGAAGTTCATAGAGACAAAGAGGAGCTGAACGTATGCAGTGGTATTTCTTGTTGGCCCAAGGCCTGTTGCAAACGGTCACCCCCTAGACCAGCACTAGACTGTAGACTCTGTAGACCCAAGGGAAAGTGAGAAATAAATCTAAGATTTCAGTCAAATTAATTGCAACCATGGGATGAGAATTTTGTTTGCAGGAATTAATTATTCACATATTTTTCAGTCTTAGAGGGTAAATATGCATTTTATCTTCACTTTGGTAAAAATACTTTTTGTGTGTTCTTTTTTTTTTTGGAGAAAACCCTGCAATTATTTACTGACCCATTAACTCTCAGATTTCATGAAAAATTATGAAATTTTGGATTTATTTCAGACAATTGTGGTCTAGGATGAGAGTGAGTTTATATTGTTTTATTCCCTTAAACCGATCCAAGCTACATTAAAGCCGTTACAGGATGAAAAAGCAGCTAACAAAGAACTATGACAATTGCAATAAGCAGAAGTCATAAGAACAAATATGCAAACATGTGGTTTGGGGTAGGAACCAGATGAAAGGTTATTATAAATGTCGAGCTAAAAGCAGGAGAAAGAAAATTAGAAAGGGAATGAGAACTGAGCAACAAGGATAAAATGGAAGGCAAAAATATGGATGAACAAAAAGATATTAAAGAGCTCATAAATCTATTTCATTCCAGTCCATTTACAGAAAGGAAATCTGAGGGGCAACAGAGGACAGTGCGAAAAGATTGCCTTTGCTTCGGTTTGAGCCCAGCTGTGGTCTCACACGCTCTGCCCTCCTGTACAATCGAGGCCATTATTCTGGTGTTCCGAAGTAGCAACACAAAGGGGGACAGAATTGGACGGTGCACTCCAAACCTGAATGAGTTTCTATTTTGTAAGTTCTGCTTCATTGTCTGATTGGGAGAGCACTGGGCTAATGTCTCCACAAACACAGGCACACACACAGACCCACACGGGGTCATACTTCTGAAGACCGCACAAGTTCTCCAAGCCCATCATTCTTGGGCAACGGTGCCACCTCATCACCCATGCGAGTAGAAAGTTGGTCGTTCTTGTTTTAGCAGCCTGAAATTAAGGAGGCAAGGATTCGAGAGATTTTTGACTAGCTTTCTTTCAGAGATTCTACCAAGCATATTTCTATTGCTTCCTTAACAAGATACAAATAATAGCCCCCTCAGGGGCTGAGTATTCGTCGTGCTCAGAGGCTAGCCTTCTGTCTCCATTTACCACTGCTTGTTACTGCTGCGCCCCAGAGATGCTGCTGACAGGCTTGGGCTGTGAACAGAAGGCATCTTTGTGGAGTCATGCACATGGGACAGTTCTATAGCACATTTCACACATTGCTCTCCGTGAGAACGAACACGTTAGGTGCCAACTGCTGACGTGAAAGTATGGCTACGGTATTGAAAGAAACTTTCTCATAATTGAAGAGATGTCATAGGTCATCCTTTCTAGCACAGCGCTAATAACAAAAAAGAAAGTCAGAAAATAAGATTGAAAGGCAGGAAAAGAAAAAAAAAAAACAACCTCTGAGCATTTAAAATATCCTTCTCATTTGGAAAGAAACCGTTGTAACCAACAAGGAGTGGATTGTTCTAGAGCTCCTATTGCTTTCAGTATTTGGATATAGTGATCACTGAAGTGTCTGTTTTCTACAACCTAATTCCAAATGTGATATAAAAAAAAAGAAGCAAGTGTCTCATTTGAGCTTTTAAAACTGCATTACAAGTGGGCATTTGTATATACGACACATACAATAATGCAGTCACCCTAAAAAGTCAAGCTGACACTAAAAAAGTTTTACGTTGCAAATGGAAACTATATTTTTCAAAAGTCAAGGGAAGGAACCAACAGCTAATCTTCACTGCGCTGAAAATAGAAGCTAGTATAATGATATATGCTTTTCCCCTTTGAGCTGCAGTTGGAGCCAAGCCTTTGCTAAAAGTCCATGTGGGTGTCACAGTGCCCATTTAATTGAGGTCCAAACTCTCAATTCCATTGATTGATCATTGAGTTCCCACTGGCTTAAATTATTAATTTATTAGTAATATTTATTATAATTTCCAATAAATTTATAGGCAATTTTGAAACATCTACAACATTCTAATCTTTCATGTTTGATGCAGAAAACACCCCCATTTTTACTTGAGAATGATGAGCTATTTTAAACATGCGGACTACTATGACAAATAACAGAGCAAGACACGAAGTAGCCACCATCCAGAGTTAGTGAATTTTTACAATTTGTTATTCCAGTGGACCTGTAATCAACACCTGTTGAAACTGTACATATCTATTTATGTGCGGGGTTTTTTCAATAAATACAGT
>VMDR010010264.1:0-31198 GCA_007922815.1 Macrotus californicus | reverse complement strand
GCTGAGTACCACAAAGTCCAGCTTAATCAATAAAATGGTTTTTAAATCAATAAATAATTATATAAAGTGGAAAGAGCATGTTTAAGTCAGATAGACAAACTATATTCACAGTCTAACCAGACAAGTTATTTAATAGTTAACTATATGAGGCAGGTGAGATTGAGTTTGCTGTGGGCACCAAATAGCCACCAAATCTCAGTGGCTTGTCACAACAAATGCTCCCTTCTGGCTTACATTACATGCTACATCCTGCTCCTGTGGATTGCTTTTGGGATCCAGGCTAAAGAAGCAGCCTCTGTCTGGGTATTCTTTTCTTCTGACAGAGGAAAAGAGATTGCAGAACTAAGTGATGACTCTTTATTTTAACCGTTGAATATTAATTTTATTTTAATTTTTAAAATTGGATTTACTGGAGTTACGTTGGTTCACTAAACCAATATAACTCCAGTTAAGTTGTACAGGTTTCAAGATGTACAACTTAATAAAACATCATCTGTGTTCTGCATCGTGTACTCATTACCCCAAGCAAAGTCTTTCAGTCCTGATTTCTCCACCTTTACCCATTTCCACTCAGCCCCCACACCCCTTTCCCTCTGGCTATCTCCATACTGTTGACGATGTCTATGTATGATTATATAGATATAGATATAGATATAGACATATATATATACACATATATATGTTTTTTGGCTAAACCCTGCACCTTCTTTCATCCAGTCCCTTCCACTCTCTCTCCTCTGACATCTATCAGTGTGTTCCATATAATCATACCTCTGTTTCTATTTTGTTTGTCAGTTTATTTTGTTCACTAGATTCCACATATAAGTGAAATCATATGGTACTTGTCTTTCTCTGACTGGTTTATTTCACTTAGCATAATAAAGTCCAGGTCCATCCATGCTGTCACAAAAGGTAAGATTTCCTTTTTTATGGCCAAGTAGTATTCCATTGTGTAAATGTACCATAGTTTTTTTTATCCACTGATGTACTGATGGGCACTTGGGCTGTTTCCGGATCTTGGTTATTGTAAATTAATACTGCTATGAAAACGGGGTGCACATATTCTTTTGAATTAGTGTTTTGGAATCCATAGCATATATTCCCAGCAGTGGAATCACTGGTCAAAAGGTAGTTCCATTTTTAATGTTTTTAGAAAACACCATACTATTTTCCACAGTGGCTGCACCAGTGGCATTCCCACCAATAGCGCACTAGGGTTCCCTTTTCTCCACATCCTCATCAGCACTTGTTGTTTGTTGATCTATTGTGAAATGATATTGTTACAGATGGGGAGAGAGAGACTAAGTCAGGAGGCCTTCCCTCTTTTCCTCAGTTCTTGTCTCACCTCAAGAGGTGAATTCAAATGAAAGATAACACATACAGTAGAAATGAAATAGCAAGTTTATTTATGAAACAAATATGAGCACAAAGCTGCAAGCAGGTACCTGGCTAGTGTACATATAGAGGAAAGAAAGTTGTTAGGAAGCTTGTTAGTAAGTTAGTGAGTTTATTCTGGGGTGTCTAACCCACAGCCCTTGGGCTGCATGCGGCCCAGGATGGCTATGAATGTGGCCCACACAAAATCATAAATTTACTTAAAACATTATTAGATATTTTGTGATTATGTGTCACAATGTGACATAAAATAAATGTACATATGTTCTTGCTATTTGTACTCATGCATGGCTTCAGTTTTACAGCAGTGCGAGGCTTCTAGTGTTATCTCCCAAGCGCAGACAGTAGAATTGACATCATCAGACATTATATGTGCTCATGGTGACTTAGCGAGGCAGTGATTATCAATAATATTTCAACCTACCGTTGCAACATTAGGCATTTAATGTTATTTAGAAGTCAGGTAAGCATTCGTACTTGATTATTAGAAGTCGTTCCACACCTCAGCACACCTCACACCTTGTCCACCATGCTTTGCAACTGGCCTGCTGCTTCACCCTGCATGGGCAGCCGAGAGGGCTGTGGAAAAGCCCAAACCTTGCTTCCTATTTTCCTATAAATTAATTTTTATAATAAAAGTAAATAAAGTCCCTTATCTATTTTTTTTAATCCCAGCATGGCTTCTACAACATCTCAAAAGAAAAAAGAACCCCCCAAAAGAAAAATTACAGGTGAAGGAAGATGGTCCAATAAAAAGTGGACAGATAACTACTTTTTGTTGAGGCAAATAGTAAGGCACTCTGCTTAATTTGTAGGGAATTTGTATAAGTTTTCAAAGACTATAATTTGAAAAGGCATTATATGCAAAAACATGCTGTGCAATTCAATGCATATGAAGGATTGTGTTGTAAGGACAAAATGAACTGAAAAAAGTCTGTCTTCTCAACAAAAATGTTTTCAAAAAGTTGCAACTCGGGTGGATTCCTTTGTAAAACCTAGTTATGTGACAGCATATTTAATAGCAAAAAATTAAAACCATGTACTGATGGTGAGTTTATTAAGCAATGTATAGGAAGTATGGCAGACATAATTTGCCTGAAAAAAGGATATTTCTAAAATCAGTTGGTCTCACCAGACTATAGCCAGGTGAATCGAAGAAATGGAAAAATATATCAAAAGAAGTTTGGAGAGTAAAGCTGTTAATTTTAAATTTTATGCTTTGATGATGGATGATAGCACTGATGCTACAGATATGGCTCAACTTACCATTTTTTAAGAGGTATTGCTGATGAATATAATGTCTCTGAAGAAATGGCTTCTTTAATGCTATTAAAAGACACAACTAAATCAAGAGATTTATGTGAAGCAGTAAAAGATATGTTAAAGTGATTTTCAGTGTCCATTGTCAACATATCTGGTATAGTTACTGATGGTGTCCTGGTGATGGTACATAAAAGGGAGAGATTTATAAAATTAATAGAAGGTGATGCAATTGCCATCCAAAACTCTCGTTTGATGAAGTAGCATTGCATAGTACATCAAGAAAATGTATGCACAAAAGCTTTAAAAATGGATAATGTCATGCAAGTCATCATCAAGACTGAATTTCATAGAGCCAAGGGATTGAATCATTGCAATTCCAGGAATACCTTAAAAGGACTGATGCTGACTATGGCGACATCATTTACTTTTAGGAGATAAGATGGCTAAGTCGAGGCCAAATGTTGAAAAAATTTTATGATTTGAGACATGTTACAAATTTGTGCCACAACTTGACAATGAAAACTGTCTTACAGATTTAGCATTTTTAGTGAGTTTAACTGCTCATTTACATGAGTTAAACATGTGTCTTCAAGGTGAAAACCAACTTATCAATACCATGTGTCAAACCACAACGGCATTTCAAATGAAACTGAAATGATGGCAATGTCAGTTTAAGGCAAACAGGTAAAAACACAGTCCAGTGAACAGCAAAAAATATGCAGCCTTGCTTTTCGACTTGATACAAGAATTTGAAAACAGATTTCAAGATTTCCAGGAAAATAATCAGTATTTTGCTATTTTTGCAGCTCCATTTTCAATTGACATAAATATGTTACCTGCCAATTTTCAAATGGAATGCATAGAGCTGCAATTTGACACTCAAAGAAAAATTTGATAGTGTCCCTTTACTGGACTTTTATAGGTCCTGTCTTCCCAGAAGCAAATATCCCTTGCTTCACAAATCATACCTAATTCATATCATTGCTATTTCACAGCACCTACATTTTTGAGCAACTATTTTCAAGAAAAAACACATTAAGAGTAAAATTAGAACCAAAATATCTGATGAGCACCTTGAGAACTCCCTGAGAAGTGCAACTACTTCTATCAAACCAGATACTGATGCACTAGTTTCTCGAATACAATGTCAAATATCCACTAGTTTTATGTTGCCCTCTTTTCTTTAACTTTTATAATAAAAAAATTAAAAAACATCAATGATCTTTTATTACTTAGATATGTACATTTTCTATATTAGTAGTCACAAACTTGGGACCTGCTCAACAATTTTAAAAGATTATTGAGAGGGCCACTGCATAATTAGGGTTATAATGTGAGGACTTTTGCTTATCTGTGGTGGTGGATATTGTGAAAATTATGTATGGACCTTTTTTTTTGCTCATCGGTTTTCGTTAGTGTTTGTGTATTTAATGTGTGGCCCAAGACATCCCTTCTTCTTCCAATGTGGCCCAGAGACACCAAAAGGTTGGACACCCCTGTTCTATACATTTGAGCCAAGGCTACAAGTGGGTACTTAGCTAATCTAAGTACACTGACTATTGGAGCTCAGAGGTTATGTACCTCAGCTGGCTTCTAGGTTCCCCTTCCTTCCCCCCTCTTTGAGAATAATGTACAGGTACAAAGGCTTTCTTTTTCAGTTAGTAAAGGCTCTTTGCCTTAGTGAAATTGTTACAGGAGCTTCCTTTCCCAGCATAGAATCTCAAGGATTATCTCCACCTCTTGCATGATTCCTGCTTATGATGTTCAAGACGCCAGGCAATCTTAGTACGATTGCTATAGAATCTTACAGAAGCCCCTTTTCTCAGCACAGTCTCAAGGACTCTCCCCCTCCTCCAGTGCCATTTTGTTTGTAATACTCAGGAGACCCAGCAGCCTTATCTAATGGAGCTCAGTCTTATCCTGAGCTCCATTAGATAGGACTTCTGGGTCAGTTAGTGGGACATATCTTTCTTTTGCTTCTAGTCTCCTGTGTTAAGTTCTTTGTTAGGTTCTTTTGGATTGGTGTTTCAGGGCTCTTAGGGTATAAGAACAATCTAACAATGGCCAGAGGCGAAGGGAGAGGGAACAGTGCGGGGAAAGGTTTCCAGGAAACACTATAAAGGACACATGGACATAACCAAGGGAGAGAGTGGGGGGAGGGGGGGGCGGGGGCGGGGGGGGGGAGTTCTTTGTTAGATTGTAATGGCCAAGGGCTCTGCCTTTATTTCCCCTCTCACAGTTCATTCCTAGCTGCTGCCTAACAATATCTCATTGTTCAGTGATGACTCAGTGCAAGTCAGATGGCAAACCAGACATCAGTAAGATGGGATGCATAGTCCTGTTTCAGGGACATGCTGGAAAGGCAGGTACAGCAAATATTCCAACAATAGTGCAATGTTCATAAATTAGCCTTACTAATCATGGATCCTTTGCCTGTTACTTCATACTTTGTCAGTACAAAGAACTCCAATATTTCCTTTTTCAGAATCTGTAGTTTTCAACATTTTACCGCATTTGTACCATCTCTTTTGTTCTTTCTCTCTCTTACACCCTTCACCATTCTTTTTCTCATTTGATAGAAGGTTATAGACACTGTGCCAAATTCCCCCTAAAAACTCCAGTATACATTTCTTCAAAAAAAGGACATTCTCTAACACATGCAATTCAACTATTCCAAACAGGAAATCAACATCGATTGGACATTACTATGCAATCCACAGACCCCACTCAAGTTGTGAAGTGTTTCAACACATGTCATTTCTGTTCCATTTCAGCATCCCATCTAGAATAAGTTTTGTTTGTATCTTGTTAGTTTCCTTCTACCTGAAACACTTCCTCAGCCTTTCTCTCTGTTTCACAACATTAACAGTTTTTAAAAATGGTACAAGCCTTTCATTATGCAAGATTTCTCTCAAACAAGGTCATCCTGATGTTTCCTCACAACCAGACTCAAGCCATCCATTCTTGGTGGGAATGCTACAGAAGTAATACTGCACTTTTTTCCATGCACCACATCAGGAAGAAACTCAGTCTTAACACACTCTACCAATCATGATGTGTTGATCACCTGGCCAGTTAGTGCTTGTCAGGTTTCTCTACCATGAAATCATTCTTTTTTTTGCCTTTGTGGGGATATACTCCCCAATCTATGCCAATATCCTATGCCCATTACACTTCCACACACCAACTTCAGCATCTATTGATAATTCACTCGTGAATTAACACCAATGAAATGGTGTCCAGTTATGATTTCCTATTTCCATCATTCCTTCTGCCTCTAGCAGTTTTCATTCTACTATAAGGAAGAACATTTCCCTCTTCCTTATTCATTCATTTATTCATTAATATCAGTATGGATTTGTGAATTCCTATTTTATTCAATGAGTTGTTTTCTGTTATTTATTTTAATGCTCAAATTGTCTCATATTTAGCTGATGAAATCCCTTTTAAGTTACCTCCTTTATCACTTTGATATGTCCCATCATTTTTTCACACTTCCTTACCTTCTGGAGCAATGAGATACTCCATGTTCATCTTATACCCCCCAGACCTATAATCAACAATTTCCCCTAGGAGCCCTGGTTCCTCTTAATAGTTAAAAATGCAGATCTATGCAGTAAGTGTGCTCATTGCTACTGGGATACCATTACTACTGGACCCACTGAAAGGATAGATCTAGAAGATATACTTATGTATACAAATATATCTACATATACACATGCACACAATCATATAACTATCTCTTTCTGTAGCTATCCATCTCTCTAAAAGAGTTCACACTGATATCTTCAATTCCAGTCTAGCACATCTGGGTTACTTCTAGCCTACCTCCTTGTCATTTTGATAAGTCTCTTCTCCAACAGCAAGAAACCTAACTCCCATATTCTCAATATAGTTTTTTCCTATATTCCCCCCTCCTTGCCATTTACCTGTACCTGACTAATCGCCTTGGCATGCTGGTTTCCTCCTTGGCTTCCTAGCCCCTCTGCTTAGCCTCCACAGCTCATTTTGGGGTCCAAGGAAAAGGAAGGAAAGGGAGGGGAAAGGTGGGGAGGAGAGGAAAAGGAAAATATGTGTTCCACAAATTTTTATTAAATGGTCCCAAATAGCCTGGCCAGTGTGGCTCAGTTGCTTAGAGAGTTATCCCATAACCAAAAGGTTGCAGGTTTGATTTCCAGTCAGGTTACCTGCCTAGGTTGTGGGTTCAATCTTGGTCAGTGTGTGTTGGATTCCAGATCTGGGTACATACAGGAGGCAACCAATTGATGTTTCTCTCTCCCATTGATATTTCTCTCTCTCCCATCCTCTCTTTCTAAAAGCAATGAAAAAAAATGTCCTTGGGTGAGGACAAAAATTTGTTTTTAAATGACCTCAAATAGCATAGTACATGTCAAAGAATAGGTGCTCAGTATCATCAATTATTATCCCTCCCCACTTTGTGTTTCATTTGCTTATTCTCTATAGATAATCCAATCTTCACCTTTTATTCTTGGGGGTTGGTTAGGAATATTGGTCTTAGCAGTGTGTTTATTTGGACAGAATCTCCTTACAGTGAAACAAGCTGAGGTCCCATGGAGTTGATCATACAGATAAGGTATTTATACTGGATATGTTGATACTGGCTTGTAGAAGAAAACATACAGTCAAGACTGCTCTCCTATGTGGAAGATATACCATGAACAGTGGCCATAACTTCTGTACCCCTGGAGATAAGATGGCCACAGAACCAATAGGGACTAATGGGGGCCAGTGCACCCTGTGAGCAGGATTAGCCCTAATTTGGTCATTTTGGGGAAAGCTATAACCATAAACATCATTGTAAATCCATAAATTAAGGTATCTAAATAATTCTCAGAAGGCAGTTCTTGGCAGCACTTAAATCCCAAGGAAGCAAAGACAAGCCTGAAACAAAATCCAGATGCCCTTCATGGAACATTCACTTTGTTATGTAGGGCAGTGCTAACAGAGAGAAACAACTTCTTAGACTTTCCATATAGTGTCCCAAATGCATCAGCACCAGCAGCATCCTCAGAAAACTAATGGTGTCCTCAGAAAAGTAAACTTGGTGCCACACAGATTAATGTGCTACAAAGTAAGAATATCCAGGAATCCTGGGAATGTCTATGTTCTACGAGGTAGGAAGGACTGACAAGCCCACTTCTTCTGTTGTCCTGAGATGCTCTGTTACAAGGACACCCAAAAGGATGTGGGCAGGTGGGCCTGGGCACCACAGTCTATGTCCAAGCCCCTTTTGGATCCCCATTTGTGTGACGCCCTCTGGACTTTGTTTCAGTTTTCTGAATCAGCATTCCTGAAGAGGGTAATTAGACATGTTAGAAACCAACACAAGGGTTTAGAGAGAGGAGTGGGGATGAGAGGACACAGAGAGAATAGAAAGGGAACTCTTACTGATGAAATACGTGCTATACATCAGACACCTTATGTAACAATAAAATAATAGTATCTTACTTTATTGAGCATTTACTATGTTCTAGGCTCTGTTCTAGCCACTCTACATATGTTTTCTCATTAATGTCTTTTGGCAATCTTATGAAGTGGATATTATTATCATTATTCCTACTTATAGGAACCAAGACATTGAGTAATTTTCTCAAACAGACATAGCTTGAAAGGGGTGGGAGTAGGATATAAGTGTACATTACTTCATTTATTATTGACAACAACCCTGTGATACAGATTTTTATCATGTCCACTTTACAGGTAAGGAAACTAAGGCACTTGGACAACCAACATCAACATCACTCAGGAGCTTGTTAGATATGCAGACTCTTGAGTCTCACATCAGTCCGACAGAGTCCGTCTGTACAGAACCACTCAGCTAGACCAGAGGGCTCCAGTGGGTCTCAAACTTGTGCATTCATGAGAGTCACACAGAGACTATGTTAAAACCCAGATTCCTGGGTCTATCCCCTAGAGATTCAGAATCCATGGTATTCCCAGTAGTATTCTGGTCCCTATAGAATTGCTTCTACCAAGTACTTTTTTAGATCATGTGATCTACCATCAATAGTTAATATTAAAAAGCAAATTTTCCATACCAGGTATGAAGGAGCAGGTATAAAAGTTTTATTTAGCTCAGAGGTTGACAAACTTTTTCTGAAAAGGCCAGATAATAAATATTTTAGGCTTTGTGAAACATTTGGTCTGTCCTATGTCACAAAAGCAACCATAGACAACATGAAGAAGAAGCCATGATTATTTTCCAAAACAACTCAATTCTTCCTCATTTAACTCATAACTGAGGGAACCTCCAGCAGTGCCAATGAGACCTATTTCAGACTGTATTTGAGGTTAAAGGGCCTGCTTTAAGAAGTAGAAGAAGAAGAAGAAAAAAACAAAAACAGAGGAACGCAGTTAAAAGAATAAAATGGCAATAAGTACATACTTTTCAAGAGTCACTTTAAATGTAAATGGCTTAAATGCTCCCTAGTATATTTAAGGAAGAGGGATTTAAATAGAGGAAAGGACTGTCCAAGTAAAATAGCTAGTACTGTAGTGGAGGAAAAACAATTTGCTTTTGTCCTCTACTCTGGTAGCTTCTTGGCTGTCCTACCTGTAAAAAGAGAGACTAACAAAAGAAAAACAAACAATTTTAATTAGGCATGTAATGGAACCCTACAAAGATATGAGACTGCCAGGAAAGCTGCCAGGCAATTGAGGCTTATCTACCATCCTGAGCTAAGGTAAATGATATGGGTCAAGGGCTTCAAAGGGAGGAAGGCAAGCCAAGAAAGATAAGAAGAGCAAATGGGCATGCTCTCTCTCTGGGGAGTATGCCCACTTGCTGTTTTCTTCCTGCTCTTCTTCCCCCACAGGCATGTATCTCCTAAACTCTAAGAGTCCCCACAAGACTTGCAACCAGGGGAGCAATGGGCAGCAGCAGCTCATCCCAGGCTATCCCCCTGAACCTGTCTCCAAAGCCCTCTTTTCTCTGACTTCCCAGTGAGCTAAAGTGTAATGGTGTGAAATGAGGTGTAGGACAAAGTGGAGGCTGGAAGCTCCAAAACCCCCACAGCCATCATTTGGGGGACAGGGAAGTGAAGGGACCAGTTGAGAGGTACTTTGCATATCAATAATAGCTGGCAAGCTTCATAGATATGTTAAGTAGTCGTGGCAGACACTTTGAGCCAGTGAGATAGGAGTGACTTTGACTCATGATGGAGTGGGAAGGGCTTGTTACACCAGCCCAAGAGAAGGAAGGTGGTTCCCCTACATCAAGGGGCCAAGCCTTCCCTGACTATGACAGCTGGAGAAAGGCAGAAAAGATCAGAGTCCTGGCAGAGGTAGCCGATTGTGGGAGTAGTCAGAAATGGGTTATGGAGGAGAAGCTGGGTGAAGTTAAATTTGAACTCAAGCCTGGCAGTCACGTGGGGCCTCTTAACCATGTGGCTTGTGAACGAGAAGCCTCTTGACCATGTGGCCTGCAAGCGATCTCAGCCATGCAATTTCGAACGGAGAAGGAGGGTTTCTGCCGTGTAGGTGCAGTTTATAGTGAGGAGTCCATGTGGCCTTGTGAGAAACTCAAGGTAAGGTGACTCTCAAACCCTGAGGTCTAGTGGAAACTTTTCAGAAGATACCTAAGTTCAAAACTGCAAAGGGAACCAATTAGAATTAAACAAAATTGCACCAGAAGGAAGCAAAGGCAGTGGCAGCAGGGGAACCAATTAGAATTAGATGAACTCGCACCAGATTATAACCCCAGAGTATTAAGCCAATGGAGAAAAGGGGAGGGACCAATTGTGTTAAGTGATAAAACTATCAGCTTTGCACTACCCAGGTGTGTCTGCTAACTGTCAGACACCCATTGTTGCAAGATCGTAAATAAACGCCTTGCTTTGCTGTATTCTAAGTCTCTGTTTGTGGATGGGGTAAGCACATTTCTTACAGCCTTGGGAGCTACAAAGGAATTCCTTGCAAGATCCTGTCCTGCTGCACCTTGATTTTTACCTGGACTATTAAGACTTGTACCTTTCCTGAGTTTCAGCATGATCCGGAGAAACATACCACATGTTTTCCTGGACTCTTGGATGGAGGCTGATAGACCATATCCCAGATCCTGAAGGAGAGAGCTGCTATGTGAGGATAGTGACTTGGTTCACTCCAGAGGGACTGGAGAACTGTTTGTCTAGGTGGCTTAAGATAAGGACATGGGAAACTTTTGGGTCTTTTGGCTAGTAGCCTGGTGGGGAGCATGGGAAGTCATGGTTCTTGTGGGAAAGGAGGGCTCTGAGCTGAGGTGCTCTGAAATCCCCAAGGCTGGGATACTGTAAATAAAGACATGCTTCTTCTAGCATTAATTGTTGGGTCTTTCACCAAAGTGCTATGTGAATGGGCCTGGTCTGCTCGCTTACAATTTTGACAAGCTCTGTAACAAAAGAGCCCAGCCTGGGTTTCCTGTTGCTTTATCTATAGTAAGCCTTTCCTTGTTTCACTGTTCCTAGTTTTAATAAACATACACTCAGTCACCTGGACTCACGTTGTGAAATCTTTCCTGAAAAAAAAAAGAAGAGCAAATGTTTGATAAACAAATGTTTGCCCTGCCATGCAGGTAAATCTCTCAGCTCTCTTACCAGTACAGGCTCCTTTTCTAATTTCTTTTAAGTGATTAAGAGGGAGGTAGAAAGCTTTTCCTGAATTTGTTGAGACTTGTTTTTGTTAAGGTCAAAAAAATCCACATGTTAAAGCAGCACGTTCTGTTATCAGACTAAAGGAGTCCATTTACTTGCATGCATCAAAGCCCAATCAAAGGTTTTTGCAGACAAAAAAAAGTAAGGATTTATTAGTTGTGGAAGTGGCACCAAGCCCAAAGTCAGGGGTAAGCTCAAAGACCTGGCTCCCAGGTGGCTTCCAGGGGTTGGGTTATACAGGAGAAAATTATTACTTTTGGTGGCTAAAGGAGGTGGAGTCATGGGCTCTACTGATTGGTTGGGGCCAAGGTGGAGAGTAGTCGATCACTGTATCAGGTCCTGATGCAATGTCAGGCATCAGTGTCAGCCTGGCAATGTTTTGTCTGGTGTCATGGGCTTGGGGCTGAAGCACAACTGAGGTCAATATGTTATCTTGAGCTTGATTGAAACTGATTCTGTGGTCAACAGACCTGAGGTTTTGTTCTTATGACAGTTTGATACTGACCAGAATCTAATGTCCTAAGGGTTAATCTGGTGTCCTTAATGATTAAGGAAGGGAGTGAACAGACAGAAAGGAGAAAGGGTCATATTAAAGAAATGGAGTTTCTGCATGGTTACAACTCTAAACCCCCTCAATGCCTGATTAACTTTCTTTAGGCTGATTAAACCATAACACCTTTGGGGTTAACTTTTCTACTAGGCTTAGAGTCCTAACACTGTATCAGTTTCTTCAAGATAATCTCTCATCTTACAGGACTACAAATTGTCATTGCTTCTATCAGTTGTATGTTATTAATTTTAAAACAAGAGCTGTGACAACAAACTTTCATTCTGCCAGAATATCAAATGAAAGTCCCATTCAACATGGTCCTGCTTTTATTCAAGCAAAAATTTTCTAATAACAGAAAATGCATACCAAAAATAAAATCAGGTAATCACCATTTTATCATTTCCCAAGTGTGAGATAACTTTTCTCATTGGGATTATATGAAAAAGCCCTATGACATTCAGCACTGTTGTAAAGGTTGTTGTTGGGGACATGTGTATAGATGTAGGTGTAAACAAAGCTAACCCCATATTTGTATCCCAAATTAAAGTTTCATGCTGTGACCTTTGATGAACTTCACTGACCTTAGCAAGAATTTCAAAGCTTTCTAGTTCATGATTACCTGTGTTCCTTAAAATGTAGCCATAAATATTTTTGTTAGTAACAGCTAGCATACCATGACAATGGAGGTAAATATCAAACTGGTGATCGTATTGATTATAAACAACCATCTATTACAAGACCACCAGGAGGTGTGACCCCTGGAGCAACTGCATTCTTTGTCCCTTGTCCAGTCAGTCATTAGTGTTAGAGTGGTCATAGATACTGGCTGTGAAAGAATTCACAAAGAGAAAAAAGTGTAGAGAATAAAGTTTTTATTCACTCTCCAAAAAAGGAGAGGGGCTTGGTGTGGAGAGATACACCAGCATTGAGGGGTGGTGGCTTTGAGCTTTTATTGGATTATAATTTAATTTTAAAAAGGTGGGGGTGTTGCTATTGTGTGGCCCCTGGGCTGTTGGGGCATTGTAACACGAGGCCGCAGTTTGTTCCAGTGTTATCTTCTGCTTGTGACTGTAGGGAGCAGTTAGTTCTGTTCTTGCTTTCTGGTAATTTCTAGACCTGGGGACAAGCTCAGAAGAGTAAAATGGCAGTCCTGTTTAACAAGGTCACAGGCCTGTTCAGCACATGGTGCCACAATAGCAAATGGCTCTGGCTTTACCCTTTCAATTAGTACCTGAGTTAAACTATCTGAGTAAATAATGTACTATAATGTTATGGGAAAGACTCAGACTGAACATCGGAGGAAGCGAAGTGGTTCCTTTATTTACGCACATGGACCCAGAGCAGGCAGTCTCCAAATTCTGGGCCCTGTGTTGCCGGGAGTGCTCAGCTTTATAGTGCGCTGGGCGGGGCGAAAAGCTCTGTTGCGAAAGAAAAGTTTTGGTGCGAAAGCGGCTTACAGAAGCGGAAAGCAAGGGTTAGGTTATTTTCTGGGTGCTTGTTTTTCTAAAATGGTGGCCTACTTCCCCTATCAATAACAGGGGTCTGTTAGTGGAGAATAATTTATGCAAAACTGGGCTGGCTGGCTGCTCAGACCCAATTTTCCATAAAAAAATTACCATATAATAAATTCTGTTACATTCTATGGGGTTGCCTGTTTCATCTTTTGGTCTAAAGACACCTTATTATGGTGGCCTGTATACCTTTGCCCCACCATCAAACAACTTGATTTTCTATTTCAGAGGATGTCATCTTGTAATGGGGTAGGTCAGAGCATGGGTTACCTGGAAAGCAGGGGAACCTCACCATCCCCCCAAATCTGGAAAAAGGCAAAGAGGGGGCTGGGGAAGAATGACCACAGGTCAGAAGGCACCTCATTTGATGAACATTGCATAACAAAGGAAGATTAGGAGCTCTTGTCTTCTTGAAGGGAGGGGCTGCAGAAGAAGGCTGTTGCCCAGGGCAGAGTGACTGGTGACTTAGAGGTGGGGGAGAGCTCATACAGTTCCTGCCTGAGCTGCAGGGGCTGGATGCCCACCACAGATGCCTGTGTGTGGCTAGGATACTCTTGCCCTGACTAAAGATGGCAGCTGAAAGAGGCTCAAAGACACTGGGGAACTGACAAAAATGGTGGACACTAACGTACCATAGGAAGAGCCAGATGTTCAGCTGCACGGGAAGTTCTGAGCCAAGCCTTTACATTGGAGTGCACTGAAAAACACAAGGTCTGCTTGTGGGGCTCGAGGTGTGGAGGCCCATTGGAAACATCTAATGGTTTGCGGGTAGAGCTTGAAAAATCTGCATTTTAACAAGATTCCAGGTGATGCTAATGCCACTGGTCTGTGGACCACATTTTCTATAGTAACAGTCTACAGTAGAGGTTCTCAGAGGGGGGTTCCTGGACTATCAGAATTGGCACCACTGGAAACTTGAGAAAAATGCACATTCTAGGGCCCCAACCCAGACCCTCTGGATCAGAAACTCTGGGGATGGATGTTCATATACAAGGACCCAAAGAAAAGCCCAAAACTCAGAATCTACCTCTGAAAGTGGAGGATGGGGAAAGACTATAGAAAGGGTCCGGCCAATTCAGTCTGGTGATTAATAGAGTTTATTAAGGGAAGCTTACATACAAGGTGTGTCATGGGCAAATACAGTACAAACTGGCCCCTCAATTCTTGGCAGGTGCTAGAAAATTATATAATGTAAAGGTGTGGATAGTCATAGATACATGTATGTTAATGCTACCAAGTACAGGAATTACTTTACTTGCTTGACCAAGTCAGGAACTTGTTCTAGGAATCAGCACATAGCAGGAGGCAGGGAAGGGATGCTTATTTGTCAGAATGAATATGAGTTACCATCAGACAGTCTCTAAGGGGGGTTTGCAGACAGCAATGTCCATTCTGGCCTGGGGACAGATGGTGATTGTGTCATGAACAGCCTCTCCTTCACAGAGGAGCCCAGCAATGTGTTTTAACCCAGGGGTCCCTAAACCCCAGGTCAAGAACTGGTGCCAGTCTGTAGCCTGTTAGGCACTAGGCCGAACAGCAGGAGGTGAGCGGCAGGCTAAGCTTTGCTCACATTACCACCTGAGCTCTGCCTCCTGTCTCTCCCACCCCAACTCCCAGAACCCCATCTCTCCTACCTCCACCAATCCCCTCCCCCGACCCCATGCCCTCCAAAGAAAAATTGTCTTCCATGAAACAGCCCCTGGAACCAAAAAGGTTAGGGACTGCTGTTTTAACCTACCCTCCAGATGATTCTTATGCATGCTCTAGAGCAACCTTTTTCATCTCATGGCACACATAAACTAATTACTTAACATTCTGCAGCACACCAAAAACATATATATCAATTCATTCATACCAGACAGCTCTTGTGTTGGCTGTTGTCATTTTTTAAATTTGACAATCTAAGGAAAAAGAGATCGGTGCCCCTGACTAAATAGCAAGTATTGCATGTTTTAAAAATTCTGGAGGCACACCAGTTGAAAGTCACTGCTTTCGAGAATTTGAGAACCATTGCTCTAGAATTCCAGAGGAAGGAAACTGACACTCACTATAAGGACAAAGTAATGAATTATTGCGGGAGTAAGACAGAATCAAAGAAAGATCACATTTGGCTCTATTTAGTTCCAGGTATGAACAGTAAAATTAAGACATTGTAATCTTGGAATCTGCACATACTTGCTTATAAAGTTTTTTTGTCCCCCTATCATCACAAGTAGAACTTAGAACATTTTCAGATTTTCAGAATGTGCACACTCACTGCAAAGGTGAGAGAAAAGTGGCCCTGGTACAGATGCAGGAAGGCATGCCTGGGGCTGGGGATTAAGGACAGGGGAAGGGAAGCTGGCTACTCTGAGGACACCACAACATAGCCAGAGGTCTTGGCGTGAGGATCTGTTGAATATAGTAATAATTGCTCCAGTGTCACCACATTAACCCATGACTGCCTTATGCCTAGATTATGGCAGACAACTGGTATCAACTGGCCTCAACTGGCCTCTCAGGCTCAGGCTCTACCCCATCCACCATGGTGAGGTGTTTTGTAGACTCCAGCTCCTGGTTATACCCAGTACTCTTGCTTTCCCCCTCTCCTTTTTTTCTACAAGGCTCTTTGTCTGCTTCCTTCAGCACTCTCTTCCTGTGTGAGCCTTTTTTGCTGTTGTCTCGTGCCTTCCCTTGTGCTGGCTAGTCACAGAACTGATGTTTTAGTCATCCGCTAGCTCAGCTTCTATCTGTTGGTCCCGGGGTACACATTCTTGTCCCCTCCCTTGCATCCAGCTGAGTTCAACACACATTGTTTACCTGGGTAAGAGATGCCAAGAGGGACTAAAACACAGTCTGTTCTTAGGAAGCAAGTTGCAACTCCTGGGAACGAGCTACCACCATGTAACACGCTAAGTGCTATGAAAGAGACTCCAGCCCATGCTCAGTTTTCCTATTCTGGGTGGCACGTTTTAGCCTTTAAAATTACACAGGAGTCTATTAGTCTTCAAAAGGTGTGTGCTGCTTTCCTAAGAAGTTTGCAAGTAGAGCCAGCCTCTGCCACTTCCTTGCATCTTACACAGAGCCTGAGACACACTGAATGACCACAAAGCATGCCCATGGAGCTCATGCTTACTCTATGACAAATGTTCCTGTGCTCCTGGTAGAGGAAAAGCCAATATTGGAAGGTTGCTCAGAGCTGACCAAGGTCTGTGTAATATTTAGAGTTCAGAATCTTTAGAAATTTGGTTCACAATTACAAATTGCCTCACATCTATGTTTAAGAAAAGCCTTTTTTAAAGCACCATTTAAAACACTTGACCTGTTCAATCATTATCACTCATATACATAAAGCTTCCACATTCTGGCAAATGTTACTATAACATGAATAGAAATGGCCAGGAGAGGCCATGTTCAAACTTTAAACATCATTAACCTGCTGCGCTCATGTCCCCTTGAGGACCTGGTACAAGGGGGCTCTTGGTTCCTAGGAGATGCTGTGCAATAGCTTCTTTGAATATTTCCTTCAGAAGTGAAAATGTCTCATGCAGAAAAAAGGAGGAATGTCTATATGGAAGACACTAACCTGATATTTGGCAGGTCCATTTGATATAAGTGCTTTTATTAACCTGTGAGCTCAGTCCATGGTTAGTCCAAAAGGCACAATCATACACTCCAAACCCCAAAATGCATTAAAAAGTTGATTGATTTGTACACCATGACATGAGCTAATTTTTCTAGTGTATTTTGTCCTACACATCTAGCACCTAGCAGTTGCTTGGTAAACATCTGCTAATTGAATTCATGAAACACAAACCCTTCCCCAAGGTTGGTACTTCACCCAACACAAGCGGTGTGGCCTATATAAGAGAGAGGAGCCTCAAAGAGAACCTTGTAGGGATGCCAGCACAGGGCTCTGTCTGCGTGCAGGGAGAGATCCTGAGGCACAGCCTCTGTGATATGGCCCTGGGGAGAAGGAAGGCCCAGGACTGAAAACCATAGCCTGCTGTCCCTCCCCAGGGGTGTTCCAGGACTCCCCTCCCACTTTATAGACAGTTATAACTGCAGGAGAAGGACACACTCTGTTGGGGTACAGAACAATTTTTCAAATATTTTTGACCATGACCCACAGTAGGAAAACATTTTATTTTGTGAACCAGAAAAGACACCAAACAACATATAATTGAAACAAAGGTTTCACAATACAAGTTACTTTTAGTATACAGGATGTGCTGATTCTTGCCCACTCCTTCCCATTAGAGAAAAATGTGACCCATTCCACTGATTTCACAATCCACTAATGGGTGACCAGCATTTTGAAAACAACCACACAGTGATCCACTGGAAGGATGGGCTCAGGTACTCCATCACAGGGACCCTTCAGTGAAGGAAGGGTAGTTCTCCCTCAGGCCCACACCATGTAACACTTTTAGATCACAGGAGAGTGAGAATTTGAACAAGAAAGCTTCAAGGAGAGGTTTTTCCATCTATATCTACAATATTATAAATAAAATATAATAACAGTCTTAACCATGAACTTCCCATAGACTGTTCTCAAATAATCTTTGAAAATCTGCACAACAGAGTTTAGGGACTGCTGCCCCAAGTGGCTGCTCTCTGCTTCTTCCACTAGTAGAGAGAAATACATCCTAGAGGAGAGATTTCTTCACTGATCCATGGGAGGGCAGAGTCAGAGAGTTAGGACACTTCAAGGGGACTTGAAAGTATCACCATACTCGGCTAATCTAGTGCCAAAGCAGAACTTTCCCAGCATGTTGAGTGATCTTTGTTTACTTGTACTTTACAACTGAGCAAGTTGTGACCTCCAGGGGGCGCCATTCACGCAGACCATATAGTGAATGAGGGCCTCTGGAAACAGGTTTAAGTTTCAAACTGTAAAAAAACAAAACAAAGTTACAGAGTTGTTGGTCAGAATGTCCAACATTCTCTTTCACCCTGGACTACATGCACAGTAACCAAAATAGCATGATACTGGCATAAAAACAGACACAGATCAACAGAAAAGAGAACCCAACCCTGACTGGTATAGCTCAGTGGATTGTGTGCCGGCTTCCAAACCAAAGGGTCACTGGTTCGATTCCCAGTCAGAGCAGGTGTCTGGGTTGCAGGCCAGGTCCCCAGTAGGGAGCATGTGAAAGGCACCCACACATTGATGTTTCCCTCTCTTTCTCTCTCTCTCCCACTCTCTAAAAATAAATAAATAAGTATTTTAAAAAAAAGGAATAGAGAGCCCAGAAATAAACCCCTACCTTTATAGTTAATTAATATTTGACAGAGGAAGCAAGTACATACAATGGGCTAAAGATAGTTTATTCAATAAATAGTGTAGGGAAAATTGGACAGTGTGTGCAGAAGAATGAAACTAGACCACCTTCTTATACCACACATGAATAAATTCAAAATGGATTAAAGACTTAAATGTTAGACCTGAAACCATAAAAATCCTAGAAAAAAACACAGCAAAATCTTGGACATAGCTCATAGCAGTATTTTATCAGATATATCTCCCCAGGCAAGAGAAACAGAAAAAAGAAACGAATGGGACTACATCAAACTATTTTCCACAGAAAAGGAAAACATCAACAAAAAGAAAAAGAAAACCCACAGAATGGGAGAATATATTCATCAATACATCTGATAAAGGGTTAATATTCAAAATTTATAAAGAACTTACAAAACTCAACACCAAAAACACAAACAACCCAATTAAAAAATGAGCAAAGGACCTGAATAGACACTTCTCCAAAGAGGACATACCGATGACCAATAGATATATGAAAAGATGCTCAATGTCACTAACCATCAGAGAAATGCAAATTAAAACCATGATGAGATACCATCTCACACTTGTCAGAATGACTGTCATCAATAAGTCAACATACAACAAATGCTGGCAAAGATGTGGAGGAAGGGGAACACTTTTGCATTGTTGGTGGGAATGCAGATTGGTGCAGCCACTGTGGAAAGCAGTATGGAGATATCTCAAAAACTTAAAAATGGAACTGCCCTTTCACCCAGAGATCCCGCTTTTGGGAATATATCCGAAGGAACCCAAAACACTAATTTGAAAGAACATAAGCACCCCTATGTTCATTGCAGTGTTATTTATAGTCACCAAGATTGGGAAGCAGCCCAAGTGTCCATCAGTAAATGAGTGGATAAAACAACTATAGGACATTTACACAATGGAATACTATTCGACCATAAAAAAGAAGAAAGTTTTACCCTTTGTGACAGTATGCATGGACCTGGAAAACATTATGCTAAGTGAAATAAATGAGTCAGAGAAGACAAATACCATATAATTTCACACATATGTGAAATCTAATTAATGAACTAAACTAATAAGCGAAACAGACAGACTCATAGATAGAGAGCAGAATGATGTTAAGGCGTGCTGGAAGAATTGAGCAAAAAGGAAAAAGGATTATAGACATGGACAACAGTGTGGTGATTCTGGGGTGTAGGGGAGTATAAGGTGACTAAATGGTAAAGGAAAAATAAAATAATAAAAAACTATTTGAATTAAAAAAACAAACTGTAAAAAATGAAGTTGCAGAATTGTTGGTCAGAATGTCCAACACATTATTTTTCACCCTTGACTGCATCCACTGACTTGTGTTTTTCAGTAAGAGCAGCTTTTTGGGGTGGGTGTAGGTAATGATCTTAAAGACTGGAGTTCTTATTTAGACCTAATCAGTTCCTGTTTGGGAAATCTAAAACTCAGTTTTGTCACTACTAAAACAGGAATGATGATAACACTCAGTCACCAAATTGAGGAGAATAAGGCATATTAAAGCTCTTTATAAATGTCTGGAAGTCAGGCCCTGCTGCAATTTTCTGACCTCAGGCTTCTGTGCCCAGGTTTGCTTCCTCCTGGCCAGTGGCACTGGGAAGGCTCCATGGACAGTGTCAGGGAGAAGTGGGTTGCAAGAAAGTTGCTTATGCATAGCAGTTCTGCCAAGGGGAGTATTGTGCTTGGACTTTGTGATTTGCTCTGAGTCAGGAGAGAGGTGGGACTCAGAACATTGGACTCAGCCCCAAATTCCTTTCACTTGCTTCTAAAAATTGTTGCTGCCATAAATAGGCATTACATAATTTCTTGGATCAGAGACTTCCAGCCAAGATAGAGGCATAGGTAGATACACTTTGCCTCCTTGTACAACCAAAAGAAGGACAATAACAAATTTAAAAACAAAAAATAACCAGAACTGCCAGAAAATCAAACTGTATGGAAGTCTGACAACCAAGGAATTAAAGAAGAAACATTCATCCAGACTGGTAGGAGGGGTGCAGATGGGCAGCTGGGCGAAGAGGACTCACAGCAAAGTGGTAGCTGGTGGACCAGGTGAAGCAGCAGCTGGAGGAGCAGGCAGTCCCACAATTGTTTGCAGATAAACCGGGAGGAAAACCTCAGAAGCAAGACAGACCGCACAACCCAGGGTTCTAGCACAGGGAAATAAGGCCACAAATCCTCTGACTGAAATAACTTGTGGGGGTTGAGGCAGCAGGAGAAACTGTCAGCCTCATAGGAGAGTTCGTTGCAGAGACCCAGAAGGTCCTAGAATGTACACAAAACCACTCACCCAGGAATCAGCACCAGAAGGGCCCAATTTGCTTCTAGGTAGCAGAGAAAGTGACTGAAAGCCAGCAAAAACCTGAGTAAGCAGTATTGTTCCCTCTGAGACCCCTCCCCCACATATAGCACCACAAAGCAGGGAAGTGGGTTGTCCTAGGCAAATACCTAAGGCTCCGCCCCTTACTACATAACAGGCCCACTGAGACAAAAAAATATGGCCCAAATGAAAGAACAGATCGAAGCTCCAGAAAAAATACAACTAAGCAATGAAGAGATAGCCAACCTATCAGATGCACAGTTCAAAACACTGGTGATCAGGATGCTCACAGAAATGGTTGAATATGGTTGCAAAATGGAGGAAAAAGTGAAGGCTATGCAAAGTGAAATAAAGAATAAAATACAAGGATCCAACAGTAAAGGGAAGGAAACTAGGACTCAAATCAACAGTTTAGAACAGAAGAAAGAAATAAACATTCAACCAGAACAGAATGAAAAAACAAGACTTCAAAAAAATGACGAGAGGCTTAGGAACCTCCAGCACAACTTTAAATGTTCCAACATCCGAATCATAGGGGTGCCAGAAGAAGAGGAAGAGAATGAAAAATTTATTTGAACAAATAATGAAGGAGAACTTCCCTAATCTGGCAAAGGAAATAGACTTCCAGGAAGTCCAGGAAGCTCAGAGAGTCCCAAAGAAGTTGGACCCAAGGAAGCATACACCAATGCACATCATAATTATATTACCCAAGATTAAAGAGGAGAGAATCTTAAAAGCAGCAAGAGAAAAGGAGACAGTAACCTACAAAGGAGTTCCCATCAGACTGTCAGCTGATTTCTTGAAAGAAACCTTGCAGGCAAGAAGGGGCTGGAAAGAAGTATTCCAAGTCATGAAGGCAAGGACCTACATCCAAGATTACTCTATCCAGCAAAGCTATCATTTAGAATGGAAGGGCAGATCAAGGGCTTCCCAGATAAGGTCAGGTTAAGGAGTTCATCATCACCAAGCCCATATTATATGAAATATTAAAAGGACTTATCTAAGAAAAAGACGACCAAAAATTCGAACAGTAAAATGAGAACAAACTCACAACTATCAACAACTGAAACAAAACAAACAAACAAACAAACAAAGCAAACAACTACAACAGGAACTGATTCACAGAAATAAAGATCACATGGAGGATTATCAGCAGGGAGGTGGAGGGGGGAGAATGGGGGAAAAGGTACAGGGAATAAGAAGCATAAATGGTAGGGACAGAATAGACAAGGGGAGGTTAAGAATAGTATGGGAAATGGAGAAGCCCAAGAACTTACATGGACATGAACTAAGGTGGGGGAATGATGGTGGAAGGTTGGGTACAGGGTGGAGGGTAATAAAAGGGAGAGAGAGAGATGGGATAATTGTAATATCATAATCAATAAAACATTAAAATTTAAAAAATAAAAAAAATCAAACATTTAAAAAAATATTTTCTTGGATCAATACTGTCATTATCCTGGGTTTCCTGTATATACACCATTACATTTATATACAAAACATAAAAACAAAATACACCTTTGATCTCATCTCTCAGTATCTTATTAAAAGTAAAATGAGCAACAATATTTTCAAAGACTAGGAGAATGAAGACTTATAATACCTTCCAAGAGCACATTTTGTGAGGTGGGATTTTATGAGGCTAAAATGAACATTTCTGAGGAGGTAAATGGAAGAAAAAAAACACTAGAAAGATTGGTACACTTTCTTTTTGTACCTTGGTTGAAAAAAAAATCATGCTGACAAAGTTATTGGCCAACTTGCTAAATATCAATCACTCTTTCTAATTCTTCCTAACAGCATCAGTTCCCCCCTTTCAGTCCTTATGCCTTACAGACCTGTTTTTTCTGAAGTCCCAGAACTGTGGAAGGACACGATTTGGTTGGTGGCCCTTGTGGCAGGCGTTGATATGCTGGTGGTGGTGTCCGTGTAGCCAGCTGCGTTTCCTCCCACGGTCCCCTCTGTGTTTCTTCTTCTAATGAAACCTCTCTGTGTGGACTGTCTCCACCGCAGTAGTTTCCAGGCTGCAGCTCTATACTTCTTTGAAATGAGGTTGTAGAGGATTGGGTTAATGGATGCACTTAGATAGAAAAGTTGCAATGCAACAATGTTAAAGTACTGAGAAAAGTACATCATTTGAGAATCTTCTGTATTTATGTAAATGATTCTGCCAACGTGGAAAGGCAACCAACAAATTATAAATGCCAGAACCACCACCACTGCAAAACAAGACACAGGCACCAGAATTAGCTAAAGCCATCGAAAACGAAAAAGGGATCCCCGAAAAGCCATCGGAATAAGTAACAACAAAACAAATTCCATAAAGCTTTGACATAGCCAAATCCCCAGCCCAGAAAACTACCAGACTGCAGACAGCATCTATATTTGCTTTAAAGCTGAATACTTGGCTCATATATATGTGTTATCAAGGCTGGACATAAAAGCAGGAGCTATTTCTCCTAACAAGCTGGCAGGTTTCCTTCCACAGAGCCACTTCAAAGACATGTACTCTGCTTTCCATTAAAAACAAAAACACTGCAACAGGTCTGCACAATCTTTATTTTTGGAATAGGCATAGTTCATTTTAATTTTCAGGAAAACTTAGCATTAAGTAAAGAAATTTATGTGATCTATCCTATCTTCTCAAGGATACTCTGAGAATCCACACCTGAGGTATCTAATGGGGACAGGCCTTAAGAGCCTCCAATTTCCTGTCCTGGATCATCCTGGCTCGCTGATTCCAGCGGCTCTGGAAAATCATTGCTGTTTAGGGGACCTGGGTATCCTACCATCAGGGGTGCCCTGGGGACGTAGCTAGAGGAGGCGCCAAGGCCTGGGAGACTAGCGGGTTGGTGTGTTTGGAACACAGGTGGCTCCACTTACGCAGGACGCGGACCGTCTGCCGGTGGCCCCTCTCCCTCCCAGAGGCGGCCGGGCCACGCAGCGGCCCCCGGTTCCTCCACAGCTCCCGCCCGATGAGTCCGTAGAGGACGCTGAGGCACAGGAAGGGCAGAAAGAAGTAGGCAGTGGTGACCCACAGCATAACACGCAGCGCGCCCAGCTGGGCAGGACTCGGCCGGCACTCGCGGCTGAACAGCGCCGCGGCCTCGGCTGCGTGGCGCCACGACGGCGGGGACAGAGTTGGCACTCGCGAGGACCCGAGGGGCGACGCCGTCGGTGGTGGTGAGGCGCGTGGCGAGGGGGTGAGCTGCGCGGTGCTGTTAAGGTCTGGGAACGCGTTTACTCCCGCGTCCTGCTCAACGCCCACCAGAAAGAAGAATGGCCCAGCAGATAGCAGCGCCGTGGCCCAGAGGGCTGCGATGAGCGCGCGGACGCGGGACCGGGTGATGACAACGCGGGCTCGGAGCGGGCGACAGATGGCGAGGTAGCGCTCCACGCTGAGCGCCGTCATGTGCAGCAGCGTGGCGTAGGTGCCCCCCTCGCCCAAGTAGAGAGAGAGACGGCAGAGCAGCGTCCCGAAAACCCAGGGCCGCGAGCGCCAGAGGCGGTACAGGTCAAAGGGCAGCCCAAGCAGGATGAGCAGGTCGGACACTGCCATGCTGCCCAGGTACAAGTTGGTGGTGGTCCGCATGTCCCGGTAGCACCCAATCAGCAGCACCGTCACTACGTTGCCGCTTACCCCTACGGCGAAGAGGCCCAAGCACACGGCAGTCACCGGCACCAGTGCCCTCAGGGGGAAGGGCGAGCAGCGGTGCTCGTCGCAGGGCAACCGCGCGGCCCATGGCGGCTCCCGCGCGCCCTCCTCGCTGTCGCTGCTGTTCCAGGAGCTGCCCATCGGCACGCTGCGGTGGGCCAGGAGCCTAGCGCATGGCCCTGCTGACCAAGTGCTCCTTTGCCAGCTCACGCGGAGTGGGCAAGCTCAGCCCTTGTAGGCTCTACAAGAGCCCAGGCAGCACTGCCCGAGCATCGCACCGCGGGAACGCAGCTCTGCAGGGTCTGCTTTGAGGCGCTATCCAGCGGGTGGCGCGCAGTCTCCGCCCCTGGCCAACGCCCGCTCCACTCCCTCACCCTCTCCCAGGCCTGTCGTTTTCTAGGGCACTTTTTTCTCCGCTAAATGGAACAAGGGGTGGGGGGCGCGTAGCGCACCAGCTCCGCCCAGTCTCAGGGAGCGATTTCTTAACCCCAATGAGGTTGGTTACTGCACTCTGCAGAGAGCTGGTGCTTTTGTTGGTCTAGTAAAGCGGGTACCTTCTGAGGGATGTCGGCTGATGACTGCTTCCTGATGATTAGGGAAGACTACTGCGATACTAAAGAATAGGAGAGGAGTTTAGACCAGAATCTAGAGTTCTTCCCAGGTTCTAGTTATGGCTCTACAACGGAGTGATTTTGGATCAGCCTCAGCCTCACCATGCCCAGTTCTCTTGTAAATTCTCAAGTGATGCTGGTGGAGGTGACCAAATAATTTCAACAATCTCTAATTCTGAGATCTATGGGCATGACTATGTCTACTCATCTTAAAAAACAAGGCTTATGCATTTACTTGTACAGTTGAGTACTTAAACGTGTGCTATATTGTTCCTATGTACAAAATATTTTACAAAAAAACAAAACAAAACAGTATTTGCCAACACCAGAAAGAACTAAAATTCTGGGGAAAAGACTTAAACCAAGTCAATTCATGTGCTTTTAGTGTCAATAGCTGGCGCTGATTGAATACTCAGGATGTACTTCATTTAATCATGTCATTAGGAGCTGGTGAACAAACTGGGGTTCGCTTGAGATCACACAGGCAGCAAGACACAGGACTGGGATTTGAACCCTGATCAGACTGATTCCAGGGTCTTCTGGTCCTGTGATGTTCCACCAAACTGCCCGCTGTGCCTCCAGTCATTCTACCTTTGCAGTCCTTACCCAAACCACCTCAGATTGCTTTGGAACTTTTCTGGGAATTCTTTTACCTCTTTGTGTGCATGGACATCACTAACATTTCCCCACCCAACCTACTGTGGTTTAGCTCCTCAACTTCTTTTTCTCAAAGTTTCCTTCTCCTTTCTGAAACTGAAACTTGGCTTTGCCCTGGAGACATGCTTCCCTGAAGTCCTCTCTCACACACAGGAGACATGGGCTTAGAGGAGGTATACCTGTCACCTTCCACATCATTGCTATTTCCAGCCATCCTAGCCAGTCTTGAAACTAAGTTCCTCAGACTTTCCAGCCCTCCCTCATCACTGAGCCTCACTATCTGAGGATTTTGCTGCCTGTCTCTCACTCTCTCAAGCACTCCTTATAAAATTTATACTCCCAAATATGAGTCTGGCAATGCCTTGGTCTCTGCTTTCTATTAGTGATCTTGCCCTTCACCCCTTCTCAGGCACCCCCGAGATGCCTTACATCCCCTTACATCTTATTCAATGACCTTAAATAATCTTTATTCAAGGATCTAGGAGCCCTCCTTCATCTCCATTTCAGTCATCCCAGCTTCTGACTTCCCCCAGCATCCTTCTAGCTCACTTTCTCTAATACCTCAACTGCTCAGTCCTTCAGTCACAATGGGACCTTCAATAGGTTGCTCCTCCCTTTCCTTGTCCCTCACATGCCTTGGGTCCTTACTTGGCCCAATTTAAACTCCATGAGTGACCCTGTTGTCAACCTGTCTCCTGGACCAGAGCACAACCACAACCCTGGCTAAGCAGAATTCGTTGCCTATCCACGCCCACTCCCAAATAGCTTTTGTTTCACTTGAAACTACAACCTCTAGAATGGCACCACTGCCATCCTCATACTTAACCCTGTTTCATTCTGTCTCCTACTCTCCAGACCACTCTTTTGAACATCGTCTTTTCTCCTCAGTCCCCAAGAACTACTGCCCCTCACTCTCAGCTGGTGGTCTTGCACTCTGATTCTCAGAAACAATAGCAGCAATCAGAAAAAAAACTTCTGCATTCTGTCACCACCACACACTCATCTTTCCTCATTCCCCCTGCACAAAAGAATGGAGTGGGTGGAACTTAAACCTGAAGTCAGTTCTGCCCCTTCAGTACTTCATTCACTTCTTCAAGGACATCGCTTTGGCAGTTCTCTCTCCTGTGTCATCATATTTTCTCCCTCTTCTGGTTTGTTTCCATGTTTTGAGCAAAACTCCTTAAAAGACTTTTTGTATTTACTGTTTCCATGTTTTTCCCCTCCTCCTGTAAGCATAGAAATTGTAATTTCTTCATCTATAGTTGACCTGATCTTATCTTGAGCTCTCACCTACTGGGTAGCAAGATAAAATTGATTATCTAGCCCAATTAAAATATAATCTAGTTTGATGAATTAAGCAGTCCCTCTTCAGGGGTGTCAAACTCATTTTAATGGGGGACCACATCAGCCTCACAGTTGCCTTCAAAGGCCTGAATGTAATTTCAACTCCTTAACAGTTAAGGAGTAGTTACATTTATACAGTCCTAAAATTATTTCGGCACTTTGAAGGCAACTGCGAGGCTGATGTGGCCCCCAGTGAAAATGAGTTTGATACTCTTGCTCTAGGTATGTGCAGTTCTAGCGAATAACATGGGTATCTTTTCCCACGCTCTCTTCTCCCTCCTTAGCCTTTATGTAAGTGGGTCCAGGTGTACAGGGAAGGCCAGTCAGGTTGCTTAAAGGTCCTTATGAAACCAAAAGGGAGAAGAACATAGTTTCATGCTGGTTCCTGGGGGTGCCTGGGCTGGCATTTGTTACATGCCATTTAATATCCCTTTCTATCTGGCCACCAGGTGCCCTGCTAACCCTGGAGGCAGAGATCTGTGGCCAGTGAATTTGTGGTCCCTTTCTTTGACACAAGTGATACTTTTGGGAGCACCTGACACCTTACCCTTTGGCTCTCACAGGCTGCAAAACCCTGAGTCTCCTTCCTTTTTTTCTGTTCTGCTGCATGGTCTGACAGTCACCCCAGCCTCTGCTGAGAGTTCCCTCACTCCTTTTCATACCTATCATGGCAGCTCTGAGAAAGGCTAACTGGGTCTCAGATTAGTGCCTGTGCCGTACAGGTTCACCATGCTAACTATGCCCCGTAGACTATTTTGTGCTGCTCACCCTCCATTTACATCTCCCTTCTCTGTTTCATTCTCTCCATACAGGCTATTTCCAACTGAACTGCTATTTAATTACTTAGCTATTTGTTATCTGTCCCCCTCCATTTCCTGATATCATGTGTTCTGGAAGGCAGGGCTTTAATCTGTTGTGTTCCATGTTGTTTCCCTAGTGCCTGGGTACAAAGTGAGAATTTAATAAATAATTGTTAACTCACAGAATGAATAAGCTTCTGTTCTTTACAATTCCCAGCAATTAAGAATAGTACTCTGATTACAGTGGTGCTCAGTAAGTGTTGTTTGATAATTTAGTTCAAGATAGAATACTGATCAAGAGATGGAGTCAATGCAGGTCTTTTCTACAATATAGGTACATTGCAGCTCAAGTATGGCTGGGCCCACAGGGCAGATCAAAGCCCTTATAATGGCTCTGCGTTCCATGTTTTAGGAAAAAATAGGATCAGATATCTGGAGAATGACTACATCTGCTTTCTATTTTGTATTGCTTTGTTTTTTTCTTCTTATTTTTTTTGAAAAGGATATTTCTCAGAAGGCCCAAACAAAAAGAGATAGGAAACTATTGAGGCTTATTGGAGACCCACTATTTGAATTGTTGTCAGTACTTCAAGGCAGAGGCTTCTTTATAGCAGTAGGGTTGAGCACCAGAAGTGTGGCTCAGTAAGGTCACAGATTCATTCCCAATTTGGAGAGTGGTTTCTCCAAGCAGATTAAAAAGGAAGAGTGACAAAAGCCCCTGTAGCTCTTCAAAGTCTCGTCATTGGGAATTAGGGAGACACTGGAAGGCCTGGTTAGAAGGCTGAAAGCACCCAAAGCACATAAGTTTGTGACCTCTTTTCCAATGTCCTGTCTCATTGCAACAACAGAAACTAAGTTTTTTTGGTTTTTTTAGGGACTTTCATTTACTGGAGTTGAAAATTAAGACTTTTAGAAATTTTTCATTCAGGTGATTCATCTAGAATGTGAGCAAGCTTATTTGCCAAGTTGACCAAATGTAGAGTGAACATGGCCTCCCATTCCATCCTGGTCCTTTTAACTAAAAGAGGAAGGTCTCAGTTCAGCCAGTTGATAAACATAGAGTTAAAAGCTATTCAAATGAAATCAACATCTAAAGGATAACCAGCCCTGGCCAGTGTGGCTCAGTTGATCAGAGTGTCGCCCCATAATCAAAAGGTTGTGGGTTCGATTCCCGGACAGGGTACTTATCTAGGTTACGGGTTCCATCCCTAGTCCAGGCACATAAGGGAGGAAACCAACTGATGCATATCTCTTGCATTGATGTTTCTCTGTCTCCCTTTGTCTCTCTCTAAAAACAGTGAAAAAATATCCTTGGGTGAGAATTAAGAAAAAAAAAAGGAAAACCAGAATTTTCTTTGAAAACAATCTGAATTACAACAGTCATGAACAAGTTCATCAGACTTTTGTGAGCAAGCTTGGATTTTGTTCCAATCAATAGGCTTTGGGAAAGCCTAGGTATTGCCTGATTATATAATAAATCAAAACTACAACTGAGAGTGGCTACCCAACTCTAAAGATTGTTGTAATGCAGCCAAGAGTTTCTATACTTTCTCCCAAAAATTATGTGTATTGATCCATTCAAAATAAGTGCACTCTGTAAATTTTAACTGGTCACTTACAGGGGGGACCCCCAAGATGGAATTGATTTATAAAAATCGTGTATTTATTCTTAAGTGTTTAAACTTCCATCACCTTCGAAGTACTCTCCATTTGATGTAATAAGCCTAGTGAGATATTTTTTTCTTTTTTCAGCTTATAACAAAATTTTTAATGTTTTGTTTATACTATTACAGTTGTCCCAATTTTTCGCCCTTCCACTTGTCCCCCACTTCCATAGTTAATCCCCACACCATTGTCCCTGTCCATGGGTCCTTCATATATGTTCTTTAACTAATCTCTTCACCTTCTTTCAGTCAGCCTCCTCTTCCTTCCCCTCTTACAGCTGTCAGTTTATTTCCTGATTCTATGCCTCTGGTTTTATTTTGCTCATTAGTTTGTTTTGTTCATTAGATTTCTCTTATAAGTGAGATCATATGACATTTGTCTTTCACTGACTGTCTTATTTCACTTAGCATAATAGTCTCCAGTTCTGTCCATGCTGTCACAAAAGATGGGAAATCTTTCTTTTTCTCTGCTGCATAGTATTCCATTGTGTAAATGTACCAGTTTATTAATCCAGTCATGTACTGATGGGCACTTAGGCTATTTCTAAATCTTGGCTATTGTAAATAGTGCTGCTATGAACATAGAGGTGCATAAATTCTTTTGATGTGGCGTTTTGGAATTCTAAGGGTATATTCCCAGCAGTGGAATCAGTGGGTCAAATGGCAGTTCCATTTTTAATTTTTTGAGGAAACTCCATACTGTTTTCCACTCTGCTTTCCCACCAACAGTGCACCAGGGATCCCTTTCTCCACATCCTCATGAGCACCTGCTGTTTGTTGATTTATTAATAATAGTTGTTCTGGAGAGCGGAAGATGGCGGCATGATAGGTGGGAGCAGAATCCACCTCTCCCTGCACACGGGTGAGATACCTAGCTGATCTTCTGAGGAACAGAGGGAACAGCCAACGGTATCCAGCATATAAGAAGACTGGAGACCAGGATTTGGAAAGAACACTGAAAAAAACATGGTAGGGAGCGTGCTTCAGGACAATAAGGTCCCTGGGCCCAGCACGGGACCAAGGGGGCTGTAGCCCCAGACCCGGCGGGTGCCGGGTCGGCAGAAGGATCCTAGGGAGAGTGCCGGGTCAGGGGCTCCCTCCCCCTGCCGAACAAGGTGTAATCAGCACCGGGAAAGACCTGGGTGCTTGAAGTCCCAGGGGGTGAAAAAAGACCAACTGGGGAAAACGCAGGGAAGGTGCTCACCCACTAAGACTGTGAGGCCGGCTGGGGAGAGTGGGGTGTGAGCGGCCCAACTGGGTCAGTCCCCGTCCCATTGCAAAGCCGGTCTGTGGGACAGGCCAGCTGCTTGTATGCAGTGGCAGGCTTGAGCAAAAAGGAGTTTTTCAGAAAGAAAAAGAGAACTAAGAGGCACTCAGCGGCTGCTTGGGGAACTCTCCTGCAGCAGCGCCAGGGCCTACTGCGCACCTAACCACACCTGCGCCGGGGCACTCCTCGCCCCTCCCGTCCCAGCGACAGAGGCACA
>VMDR010010263.1:0-31202 GCA_007922815.1 Macrotus californicus | reverse complement strand
CTCCTTTGTAGGTTACTGTCTCCTTTTCTCTTGCTGCTTTTAAGATTCTCTCCTTCTCTTTAATCTTGGGTAATGTAATTATGATGTGTCTTGGTGTGTTCCTCCTTGGGTCCAACTTCTTTGGGACTCTCTGAGCTTCCTGGACTCCTTGGAAGTCTATTTCCTTTGCCAGATTGGGGAAGTTCTCCTTCATTATTTGTTCAAATAAGTTTTCAATTTCTTGCTGTTGTTCTTCTCCTTCTGGCACCTCTATGATTCGAATGTTGGAACATTTAAAGATGTCCTGGAGGTTCCTAAGCCTCTCTTCATTGTTTTCAATTCTTGTTTCTTCACTGTGTTCTGGTTGAATGTTTCTTTCTTCCTTCTGGTCCACACCATTGATTTGAGTCCCGGTTTCCTTCCCATCACTGTTGGTTCCCTGTACATTTTCCTTTATTTCACTTAGCATAGTCTTCATTTGTTCATCTAATTTGTGACCATATTCAACCGGTTCTGTGAGCATCCTGATTACCAGTGTTTTGAACTGTGCATCTGATAGGTTGGCTATCTTTTTGTCGCTTAGTTGTATTTTTTCTGGAGCTTTGATCTATTCTTTCATTTGGGCCATTGTTTTTGTCTTGGCGCGCCTGTTACATAGTAAGGGGCGGAGCCTTAGGTATTCACAAGGGTGGGGAAACCACATCGCTGTGTTGTGAGGCTGTTTGTGGGGAAGGGTCTGAGAAGGAACAATGCTGCTTACTCAGCTTTCTGCCAGCTTTCAGTCATTTCCCCAGCTACCCACAATCAAATTGAGCCCTTCTGGTGCTGACTCCTGGGTAGGTGAGCTTAGGTACATTCTAGGGCCCTGCAGGTCTCTCCAACGAACTCTCCTGTGAGGCTGGGAGTTTCTCCCACTGCCTCGACCCCCACAGGTGTTTGCAGTCAGAGGTTTGAGGCTTTATTTCCTCACACTGGGACCCTGGGTTGCATAGTTCATCTCGCTCCCCAGAGGTTCCTCCCGGTTTCTCCACACACAACTGTGGGACTGCCTGGTCCACCAGTCACCTCCTTGCTGAGAGTCTGCTCTGTCTAGATGCCCGTCTCCACCCCTCCTACTGGTCTGAGTGAGTGTTTCTTCTTTAACTCCTTGATTGTTGGACTTCCATGCAGTTCGATTTTCTGTCAGTTCTGGTTGTTTTTGTTTTTAAATTGGTTGTTGTCCTTTTTCTGGTTGTGCAAGGAGGCACAGTGTGTCTACCTATGCCTCCATCTGGGCTAGAAGTCTCGAGCCCATTGTTTTTTCAATTAGCTTTCCAATTTCTTGCTCTTTCTCTTCTCCTTCTGGCACCCCTATGATACAAATGTTGGAACACTTGAAGTTGTCCCAGAGGCTACTTATACTATCCTTTTTTTTAAAAAAGATTTTATGTATTTGTTTTTAGAGAGAGGGGAAGAGGGAGAAAGAGAAACATCAATATGTGGTTGCCTCTCGCATGCCCTGCACTGGGGACCTGGCCCACAACCCAGGCATGTGTCCTGACCAGGAGTTGAACTGGTGACCCTTCAGTTTGCAGGCCAGCACCCAATCCACTGAGCCACATCAGCCAGGGCTTTTTATTTTTGTTCTTTTTCCATCTTGTTGTTCTGATTAGTTGTTTTCTGTTTCCTTATGTTCCAAATCATTGATTTGATTCTCAGCTTCATCCACTCTACTGTTGTTTCCCTGTAAATTTTTCTTTATTTCAATTAGTGTGTCCTTTATTTATGACTGGATCTTTTTTATGCTGTTGAGGTCCTCATTAAGTTTCTTGAGCATCCTTATAACCAGCGTTTTGAACTCTGCATCTGATAGATTTCTTATCTCAATTTTGTTTAGTTCTTTCTCTGGAGTTTTGATCTGATACATCAGATTTAAATTAATAATACCCAAGATGTTGTTTACCAAATCTCTTTGCCTGCAATCCCAGGAGCTGCCACCAGGTGGTGGTGAGCAAGTTCAAATGCTTAGGCTCCTTAGTGTGAGGGTCTGACAAAGTCTAGAGTTTTTTTTTAATTAAATAAAAAAGGATGGAGGGAAAGAAGGAGGGAAAGAAGGAGGGAGGGAGGGAGGGAAGGAAGGAAGGAAGGAAGGAAGGAAGGAAGGAAGGAAGGAAGGAAAGAGAGAGAGAGAGAGAGAGAGAGAGAGAGAGAGGGAGGGAGGAACCAAATCACAAGAAAATTACAGGACAGCATTATAAATTAGCAGAATGCATCTATTGATCAGTTTTTTCTAAACAGAGCTCCTGGGGCCAGCTTCCTCTGCCTCCCCTTCTTTCACCTTCCAATCTCCTGCTTCTGTCCAAGTTCACTGGCAGCTGCAGTAGACAGTTCCCAGCACAGCAACAACTTCCCATCTCTAGGAGGGGGCACCCTCTGCCAATTCAAAAGAAGTTTGGCATCTGTTCTGTTTGTGTGCTCTGGGGAGCCTGGAAGACCCAGGAACTCCGTAACCTCAGGGGCAGCCCTCAGTCAATGAGGGAGAGGAGTCAGTGGATAAACACTCAACTTCCCAGCCCCACCAACCCCCACTGTGGACCCATTCTGTAAGGTCCTATGTGACTCCCCAGAGGGTCCCAGTGAGACTGATCTTAGAGGTCCTTAGAGAAAAGGCTTATTTATATACCACTTATTTAGTAGTTTCTCCCTGTATCCCTTCTCCTTTCCTGCTACCTCACTGGTACTTACTGAGATTACCTCCCTCAAAACGACCTGCCCTGAGTTATCTTAGAGTCTGGATTGTGGGAACCTTAACTAGGACACTGGTACAGTTTAACTCTGGTATCTTTTCCATCTTATTAGATCCTGCATTAATATTAGAATTCAGGCAATGAAAATTACACCCAGATTGGTTTGCATGCACACACACACACACACACACACACACACACAGAGGCACCCTGTGCTTGTTTTTGACCCTGCTAGCTCTGAGTTTGGCAAAACTGCAGCGACCCAAGCTGACATCCAAATGTTATTGACTTGCTAGTGGCAACTCTTAATGTGAGCTTTGCCTCTATGTCTATTAGATAACCCTTTTCTCTCTAGGTCTCCTTATGTCTAAAAATAAGAAAAAAATGAACTAAATTGCACACGCTAACATAGTAGCTATGGTATTATTGTATATTTATAATTTGTTTTTTCACCTGGGTCAAGCTTTTGTTTCTTTTAAGAAGACTATGTTTGGGAGTAGTTTTAGGTTCACAACACCATGAAGCAGAGCATACAGGGAATTCCCATGCACTCTCTACCCCCATCATGCATAGCCTCCCCCACTATCCATGCCAAACTGTTTTTAAATTGCATATTTTATGCCTTTTTGAAAGTTAAAAAATGTATAACACCTTATAGATTTTAAAAGTAGTGATATGGTGATATTCTTCACACTGCCAACTCTGTCTTTGATTTTTCTGCACAGTTTTCCATTCTCAGCTTCTATTCTTATGAAAGCTCAGCTAGCGATCATCAGAGCACTTCCCCAGAGCAGGGAGTGGGGGAGGCTCATTTTCTCCCAACAGTGGGCATCTGGAAGAGCACAAAACCACAGCCTTCTGCTTTAGGAAAGAAAAATCAACTGAAAGAAAAATTGAAGTAAACTTTAATTAAAAAACGATCAAAGTTTTAACCCAATCTTGGAGCCACGTCAAGAAGTGATGTGGCAACTTGCTCCAAATAATAGTCCCTGTGTTAAGTTCAGAGAAGTTAGAGAACACATAAATAAATTAACAGCCTTTGGATTTACTGCAACATGTAGAGTATATGGCTCTTGGAGCCTCTGTTAATAAGAGTCAGGCTGGCTGCGGCTGCTTTTGTTAATGCTGTCATTCTGCACGGAACCCGACAAACACTCGCCGGTTCCCTGCTGTCTGCAGGCACTAAGGGTCCCCGGGAAGGGGAGGGGGTCGTCTGTGTTTCCTCATTGACCGGCCCCAGACGGGCGCTCCCATGGGGCTTTCACATGTCTCCTCACTTCGCTCTCATAAGAACTGACGCGGAGGCATTTTCCCCATTTTACTAAAGTTGAGGAAAGTGAGGCTCAGAGAGTAGACAGCTTGTCTAAAAATCCTACGACTCAAACAGGCAGAATTTGAACCGAGCTCTATTTGACCACAAAGTCTTTTTTCATTCAAGCTCGCCTCTTTAATGAAAAAAAAAAAATTAATTTGCTAACAGGCTTTCCACTGCTTCATCTTTGTTTAAAGAAATGTTTATGGGACTCTACCCCTCCCCCACCCCCAGTGCTACAGACGCTCAGGACCCTTTGAGGCTCCACTGTCACTAGCCACACTGGCCTGCTGGACTCTGCAAATGTATCCAGTTCACCTTGTCCTGTGCTGCCAAATACACACAGGGTGTCAATGACTTGTTAAGAAAATGATAATGTAAAACATCTCACTGATGAAGTTTTTTTTATCAATCATGTGTTGAAACAGTACTATGGCTAGATGGGGTAAAAGGAAATATTAATTAAAATGAATTCCAGCTCTTCTTATTCTTTTTTTTTTTTTTTTTTTTACTGGTGTAGTACGGTTACTAGGGAGTTTTAAATCAACCTGGGGCTCACAAGCTGCAGGATCCAGCACAAATGACTCCCCTCTTTTATTACAAACTTTTTTATTACAAAATCATAAGCATGTAATTCTGTAACAATAATATCACACTCAAGCACATCATTTGACACTTCAGGTGAAATGTTCAAATTAAAACTATAAATTATTACACCCACATTATTACCCTACCAATTACACTCAAGCAGGCTTTACTTCTGCCAGACCCTGTACTTCTACAGGGCAGCTTGGAGGCACAGGATGTTCTTAGATCTCTTCCTTTGTCACGTTCTTCATAGATTAAGTTGCTGTTGCTGAGAGGTAAGAGGATTTGTGAGGAGGGCTGACAGCTCGGTGGGCCTGGATGTTACAGGACACCCTAATGCCAAGGTCTTAATGTGGCTAATCTGCCTGAGCTGGAATTTAGTCATTAACAGAGTTAAGTCCTTCAGTGAGCTTTGCTCATTGGAAACACTGCCTGTTCTTCTGGATTATATTTTAAGGAATTTAGAAGAGCGTGGGGGGAATGAAGTAGTCAAGGAACAAAACGAGCATATTCTCACTCTGTTTCGTCAATCAATGGTCCAAGTTCAATGTTTCTAAATTTGTCCTGAGTGTCGCTGGCTAGCAAGCTGAGCGCTATTGTATTGTTTGCCTCCTCCCATAAAGGAAATGCCTATAAAGATTGTGGTTCTTTCTCTTCATGCTACAGTTGAAAAGGGTGGAAAAGTATATTTATTTTGGAAAGGCTAAGAGACAGAAAGAAACCCTGCAGGGACTATCATATCACATTGCTTCTCCCAGCTGGGAAAAAGGCTGCTGGCCCAAGATGGGATTTCAGCCCTGTGGTTAAATAAGCAAACCGTCTAACCGTGTCATAGAATAATAACAATCCAAAGGGGGTAGGTAAATCCAGGTCAACTACGCACATTCAACAGCTGGAGGCCTGGAGGCTGGGGGAGGCTGGCTGGCTGAGGTCACTTAACATCACGGTCAGCCCTGCACCCACAGGTGTTAGGGGTGGGACAGTACGTCACAGATGGTCCAGTTCAGGGCTCTCAAACTGCTGTGCACTTAGACTCACTTGGGGTCTCTCTGCCCAGGCTTCACCACAGGCCAGTTAAGCCATCAGTGTTTGGACAGTTTCCAGGGGATTCCAAAGCGTAGCCAAGTTTGAGAACAACTAACTTTGCAGATACTGAGACCTAGAAAGGATCAGGGAAGTTTGCTCAACTTCCAAGAGCCCACAAGTGACTGAGGGGAGACAAGGCCCTTTTTTTTTTTTTTTTCTGGTTCTTTATTTTGAAATTTCCTCTTCCTGTATTTCCCGTCCACTCTTCTTAGCTCACATCACTTTGCGCTCCTGGGAAGTATCCCTCCTCCAGACCTCTGCAGAGACATCTTCTTGTTCGGCCCTGAGTGTCCATAACACATTCCTAGAGAGCCCTGCCCTGAGTACCCGCACCCCCTCCCATGTCACCATCACATCCCAGCTTGTCTTCCAGGCTCCTGCAATGGTCGCTGTCCCATTGTAGGACGTCAGTATTTGTGGACTGAAAGAATGCTGAATGGATTCTTAACAGACGTTCTCTTGATACTGTTTTCTACGGGCATCATTGCAAGGGAAATAAACTTTCCATAATATAAGCTAGAGAAAATATTATTTAACTTTGAGAAATGGATTTTCCAGTTCAGCTGTTCTGAATCCCATCTATTCCATCACAACAGGTTCATCTGGGTGGCCAATCTGAATATATATAGCCTCTAATATAGGCTCCTAGGCCAAAGGGACAACATTTTACCCATGATCCAAAAATGGACTTTGATTAGATAATGGAGCGTGATTAGAATAAAACAGTATCCCATGACCAAATGGAAATATATGCTGCCAATGAAGATCAAATTATAACTGCACTTCTTATCCTGGAAAGGATTAACAATGGGGCAATTAAAAAAGAAGCATTCCAGGTGAATGATATTATATAAACAAAGTCATGCAGGTGGCAGGCTACATGTTTATAGCTTTCAATGTATTTGTGAGTCTCCATGTTTATGAAATTCTGTAAAAAGGTAGACAGTGATCCTGCAAATACACAGAGTTCATGGTCAATTCTCAAGTACACTAATGGAAAGCTGCAAAGAACGTGAGCCTGTTCCACTGAAATCGGCATGCACTTTAGCACTGACTACCACATAAAGGGTTTAGAGAGCCTGCCACTCAGAAGCGCTGCTCTTAGAGTGGCAGCAGCAGCACCACTTTAAAAAGCTGGTAACAAATGCAAAATCTCAGGTTGCACACACGTGCACACACACACACAGTTTGAGAAGAATTTGTCTAGAATTAGATTTACACCAGTGGCCCTCACCTGAGGTAGAGTCAGGTTTTACTCCCCAAGGGACATTTGGCAATGACCAGAGACATTTTTGATTGTCATATCTGTGGAGAGGGAGGGGAGGGTGTTACTGGCATCTAGTGGGTAGAGGCTGGGGGTCTTGCTCAGCAGCACAGCAGTACAGAGGAGAGTCCCCCCACCAAGAAAGAATGACCAGGCACCAAAAGCCGGTAGTGCTGAGGTGGAGAAACCTTGTTCCAGACCAACAGACTCCAGAGTTTAAAACAGAAACATTATTATTATTAAAGCAAATTGCAGCTTATAAGCATCGGTCAATTAGAACTAACCACAGAATCCATACATCTGAGACTTGATCGATGAAACTATTTGAAAATCAATAACTCAACAGCCATGCACATACCTGTATAGTGGCCAGAAAGAGGGAACATATCATATTTTATCATATAAAGAGCCACAGGTTTAATGGTAAAGATATTTTAAGATACATTAAACCCATTGTTCTCAATCTCACCACTTTCACGTCCTCTCTGTACCCTGTTCTAGTTACAGGCTCGCTTTGTCCTTCCTCCAAATGCTCCATGCCTTCCTGTGCTCTTCCCTCTGGCTGCTAACGCTCTTCGCCCTTTCCTTTCCCTGCCAGATTCCTTCCTCTCCCAACCCTAGCAGGTCCTCAGGGGTCGTTGCCCTCCTCACTGCCTCCCCTCCCCCTTTCGGCTCCTCCCCCAGCCTCCTGTTGCACATTCGCTTCAGTGTCTGCGTCCAGCCCTATTCACCCTAATTTACAGGGGCCTTAAACCATCCTCCAGAGTTTCTGTTGGTTGGTCTAGGTGTGGCCAAAGCATGAGAAATTTTCAAGCTCCCCAGCCAGGGTTAAGAACCACAGGTCACCTCCTGAACTCGGGGGAAACGGAGGCCGTCCTAACCACAGCTTCTGCTTTTTAGGTGGGCTCTTTGCCCACCCTCAGCATCTTGACCTCTTCACCTCCTCGCCACATTCCCAAACGTGCATGCACTTAAAATAAAGTGATCTTTCTTCCTTACTGAAAATGTAGCAGTCTATTTGTATAAATTTTGTAAAACGTGGGGAATGACGCAGATGAAATTGATTTGCCTCCAATCCCAGAACTAAGAGGTAACCAGTGTCACGTTTCTATATTTCCTACCAGTATGGCCACGCATAGGCTAGTCCTGTGCTGCATAGGTGCCTCTGTTCATGCAGGTCCTTCTGCCTGGAATGTCTCCCCGCCTCCCGCCCCACAGCCTCTCACCAGACCACCGCATACCACCTGATGTTCATCCCATATAAGCGCTCCTCTTTTGCAAAACCTTTCCTGAACAATTCGGGCAGATGGAAGGTCTTCCCTCATACCTGCGGTCCAGTCGTAGGGGACTCACACCTCCTCATGTGCTCTCACCAAGAGCTGGGACCTTATCTGCAGCTCCTTTCTCCCCACAAGACCGAGATCTTGGAATGTGGGAAGTCATAGCTTTTTTTTTTACTATGCTTCTTGTTTGTTGTTTGCCCTTTAATCGCTGACGCACAGCCCAGTGCCCAGATGGAAGAGGGACTTAGCAAGTGTTTATGGCACTGGTGAAATTGCTTCCATAACTGAATGAGAGAGCAAGGTGCATTCCTTGGGGAAACCACTCTGGAGGGCAGCATTGCAGCAGTTGGTGCTGACCTGGTTTTGTTTCCTTTTTCTAATGTGGCTTTATTCCTTTCTATGCTAAACGCCATGCATTGTTCTTTGCTCCTGAGAGATAAACAATTCTATTATTTTTATGGAAATCAAAATGATAGAGAACAACCGCCATGAATTTTTCTTGTTTTCACATTTTGTGAAAGTAGACTGCGTGAGAGAGGGGTCGGTGGAGTTACGATGGCAGGAAAGAGCTGCCTTGACCTTCAGCAAGTAGGAGAACATGCAACCACGGCCCTGCCAAGCCCCAGACATTTGAACTGATACTGTTTTTTAAAAAAGATTTTGTTTATTTACATTTAGAGAGAGGAGAAGGGAAAGAGAAAGAGAGGAAGGGAAAGATCAACGTGCAAGATAACATCGATCCGTTGCCTCTTGCACACCCCCAACTAGGGACCTGGCCCGCAACCCAGGCTTGTGCCCTGACTGGGAATCAAACCAGCAACCTTTTGGTTCATTCACTGGCACTCAATCCACTGAGCCATATCAGCCGGAGCAGAACTGATGATATTTTAATAATAGACTTGGCTCTATCAGGGTTTAATAGTGGACTATGCTTTAGTTTTATTTTTTGTTTGTTTGTTTTGCCATTGAAGGAAGATTTTTATTACTTACATTTCCCAAGAGGAAGGGGCCACACCACACAGGGTCAGAGAGAAATACCAGGGTTTGGTCAGGGGCAGAAGAAAGGCCTAAGCCTTTATTAGTGTTTCCGTCAGACGAGGCCTGTAGAGCGGAGCAAGCAGTTGAGGACCAGCTAGTTTGAATCATTCCATCAGGCTTTGTTTGAGCTGTAGGGGTGGGTACCTGAGCCCAGGGGTGGTTTAGGGCAGCAGCAAATATTGGCTTGGTATGTGAGGCCTGGATAAAGTGGGTGCTTGGGAGAATAGATTCAGGTTGGTTAGTTCACATAAGAAAGGAGAATGCAGTTTTCAAGGTGCTCCAACCTTCGCAGTTGGAACAGTGCAGCAGAGGTGGGGGAGGGCATATGGCCTTGAATAAATATAGTTACTTCGGTCAAAAGAACTACAGTTGTATATTCATTTTCGTATTTATTTTCTGGAGCATAAGGAGGCTGAATGGTGATAGCAAAAAATCAGCAAACTCGACATTTAAAACACTTAATACTTTAAATAAAATATGAATCAACCTAAATTATAAATATTCTTATATTTTTAAAAAGAAAATGGTAAAACACCAGGCAAATAAACTAGGTAACTCAGATCTTCAAGAGAGAAAACAAAGGCTGAATTCTGAGCAAGGCAATGAAATGTCCTTATATGAACTCATTATCACTGATGACAATTAAAGTAGCAAGCAAGCCCTCAAATCCTCCCTACCAGATTCTATTACACCTTATTATCACACACACTATGCAGTCATTGCATTAAAACTGCTTTCAATTGTGCGCTGACAATTCGTTGGCTCACAGGGAACTCAGATTAAACAAAAACAATGAGCAGTTTTGACAAAATAAAAGGAACACCGCTGTTTGCTTCTCCCTTCACACCAAACCCAAAGGGCAACTTGAAGATGGGATCTGAATGCTGTCTAAAGCTGACTAAGTAGTAGGTCTTTTGTTTCCACGCTTGGTGAGGGCTGCCACTGGGCCAAGTTGCTTCTAGAACCTTTGGGGAATGATAGCTCTGGAGGCAGACCCTTCCATATGACCTTGCGTGAGTTACTTCACTCCCCTGAGTCTCAGTTTTTCATTAAAACAAGACATAATAACATGAGCTCATTCCCACGTATGTTTGGGGGCTAAATGAGATATTACATAAAAATATTTGGCACCTTACCTGTACATAATCTGGTCTTAATAAACAGTAGTGATTGTGAAAGTTCCACATCATATTTATTATATTTGTAAAATCCTTGAGTCTTCTGAGTGAGGTCTCCAGAGTTCATTGGATCCCCTGAAGCAGCCAGATGCTCCCCCACAGCAGATCTGGCTGACCCCTCTTTCATACCTGGACTCGGGGTTCTAGAGAGACTCAAACAGAAAGCAAACAAAAGATTAAAGGAATCTTTTCATCAGATTTTGTGGATTAAGTAATGAGATTTCACTAACCTTCCTTAATAACCTAAGTGGTATTCTGGAATCACCTAGAATGCGTTCTCATGAATTTTTAACTTTAAGAACCCTCACTACATAAATTTCTGAACCCTCACTACATAAATTTCTAAGTTTTCTATTGAGTCTTGGTCGGGAACATTGGTTCTAATGCCGAACCAGAGACATTCAAAATAGTAGTGATTAGACAGACAAAATTTTCTTTCTTCCTCACATGAGAGTTAAGATGGGTAGTCCATGCCTTCAGTGGTGCCTCCGTATCATCAGGAACGGCCTTCTTCCACTTTGTTGTTCTGCTGTTTATAATATGAGGCTTCCACTGAATGGATCACTCAGAGGTGGACCATTTTCTGTCCACAAATCCACGGGAACTCCGGTCAGCCTGGGAGTCAGCCCCAATCCATAAACAGTGGCTGTCGCCTCAGGCTCTTGGGATTACAGGCAATTTATATTTTCTTCTTTCAAGCTACTTTTATTATTCTAAAGTCAAATTTTCTGCAATGGACCTATGTACATTTATAATAATAAAGAGAAAGCAAGGAGGGCTCCTTTTAAAATGATAAGTAAAATGTCTATGTTTCTTTTTAGAATGAGACCAAGGTAAAAAAAATTGTAAACTGAGGGGTCTTGGTCCAAGTCTAATTTTCTCAGGGACCTGCTTACTGTAAATGGGGCGCATTAATTCGTCAGGGCTGCCGTAACAAAAGCCCACGGACTGTAGGCGAGAAGTTCCAAGATGAAGGTGTGGGCAGGTTTGGTTTCTCCTGAGGCCTCTCTCCTTGGCTCACAGATGGCAGCCTTCTCTCTGTGTCCTCACACGGCCTTTTCTCTGTGGGCATCCCTGGAGGCCTTCCTGTTCTGTGCTTTGTGTGTATCCTCATCTCCTTTTCTTACAAAGACACTAGTCAGATTGTATGAGGGCCCACCCGAATGACCTCATTTTACCTCAGTTACTCTTTAAAGGCCCTATCTCTAAACTCAGACCTAGGGGCTAGGACTTCAATACATGAGTGGGGGGGTGGGCACAATTTAGGCCTTTATCAGGGGGATTGTGACATGTTTTCTTGTCTCTTGGCAATGTTGAGAGGTTAGACATTAGGGTTACTGGGTCCAAGTGACACAATTGTGAAACCCTGAATGTTAGGAACTGATTGTGAAGTAACTGTACTTCCCCCTGTGACAAGAGGCCTTTGTAGTTGATCATTTGCTTCCCATTACAGCTACCTGGTATAAACATGGACGGGCAGTCAGCCTCCCCAGGGTAGACTTGTAGACGTGAGAGGGAACACCTGGCCTGGTGCGCCCAGCCAGACAACTGTCCTGCCTCCTGCCCACTTCATGTGGACGCAGCATTTCCTCCCAGGTCATTTGAGTATCCCAGAAATCATGATTAGAGTGAATTTGCCTCTGTATTTCAACCCAAAGACTTGTGATAGTATGCTTTGGCTGCACCATTTATTCAGTGTGGGTTATGGGAGAGACCACACTGGCTCAAAAAATTGAAATCTGTTTTAGCTAATGCAGCAAGGCAAGATGCAGTGCCTAAAAACGTAATGAGTGTGGACCCAAGGAATGTCCAAACCTGTAGGAAATTTTTATGAGTTTATTTGAATAAACTGACGACATAAGCTGGGGAAGAAGATCTTCAACAGCCTGGAGAATAATACTTTTGCAGCTTCTTTTATGAATTTGAAGTTAAGGAGGGAATGTAAGGAAGTCTGTGTGGAGGAGGGAGAAAGCAGAGTGGGAACTGGATGACAGGGCACTTAACAAGGCAGTGTGCGCTCTTGAGCATCAGTACCTCCCTGCAGGCACATTACTGCAGGCGTTCCTAAGGCGCGTTAGCCTAGATGCACAAGAACAATGGACAGGGCCGGCTTAAAACCTTCCGCTAAAGAAGTCATATGCCTGGGAGATGAGCACCCACCAGGACCTGCCCAGCTGGGAATTTATGATCAGATAACACTGTGAGATTACTTTCCATTGAACCTCTTTTTTCATCCACATGAATGATCTGCACCCAGATCAGATTCTCAGAGTAGCTGAGATGACCAGTCCCACTGATCACAGGCCACCTTTCCACATTTCCAGAAGTATTGAGGTGGGGCAGGGTTAAAGAAGGTAGGAAGAGAGGGCAGAGTAAGCACCATGTTTCTTAGTTAGAAGTCTAACCCATTGTTACTAACAATTCTTTTTTTTTTTTTAAAGACTTCATTTATTTATTTTTAGAGAGAGGAGAAGGGAAGGAGAAAGAGGGAGAGAAACATCAATGTGTGGTTGCCTCTCATTATGCCCCTTACTGGGGACCTGACCTGCAACCCAGGCATGTGCACTGACTGGGAATTGAACTGGCAACCCTTTGGTTCACAGCCTGCACTCATTCCACTGAGCTACACCAGCCAGGGCTGTTATTAACAATTCCTATAAACAAAGGCTCATGGGCCAGTGAAAGTCTGACCTCATCTACCTTTAGGCAGACAGGTATGTACTACCTCTGTGGGGATTCTGCCATGCTTTCTTGCTCTAGCCAGAGGACCAAAGTGTGTGTGTCCATATGTGTGCACATGCATGTGTGTGTGAACATGTGTGTGCATGTACCCTGAGGGTGTGGGGAACAAAAACCAGAGTTTGAGAACAAGATTAAAATAAACATAGAAATAATAGGGCCACCCACCTGCAAAGTGACCCAGTTCACAGATGGTTTGAAAAGAAGGCTTCAGTTCATTCCACACCTCCATAAGAGGCCCATTAATTTGTTCAACAAGCTTTGCTGTGTTCCTCCAGGCTGCTGGCCGCTGGGGACACCAAGACGGATGAATTACAGTCCTTGGCCCCAAGACCTGGGATCAAGAAAAATAGATATACAAACCATCGCACCAGGTGCAGTTCCTCAGGCAGCTGAGCTTTCCTTCCACACACATTCCAAGCCTGAAATTTAAGTCAGATCCTGGCACCGGCTCCTCATCAGTCGCAGAGCCCAGAACTCCTCAATCTCTTCTTGTCTGAGAACTTGCCTGGCCTCTCGGCGTTCTGTGAGACACATACCTGTCTACTCAGTGTCCCCTGGGCTTTGCTCCTCCTGGTGTGTTTACCATGGGCACTACTACCCTCCCCATACCTCTGTTATGGGCTGAGTTGTGATCCCCCAAATCCTCAAGTTAAAATCCCAACCCTCAGGACCACAGAATGTAACCATACTTGAAGCTTAGGTCTTTAAAGAGCTGATTATGTTAAAATGGAGCTTTTTAAGCAGGCTTTAAGAGATTTTCTTAAAATTGTGAGCAATATTGCTCAGTTTCTCTCAAGAGACACTCTGGTTTCCCTTGGTCTTTATTCTTGGTATCAACGGCAACAAAATAGTTTACCAAAATACACTCCCGTGCTAGAAATTTTCCAGTGAAATATAAATTGTCTCAAAATGAGAACCAGAAATGATGCTTATGTCATCAAACCGGTGATTGCTATTGCAGAAAATAAGAGTCTGATTTGAAGAAATGCTGATCCACTATCAAGTGGAAAGTTGCTGTTTCAGCACAGCCCGTTTATTTAGAGAAACACTCCCTAAACTGTGAAATTCACACCTGCCTATCAGCCCTGCTTCCCGCATGCTTTGATTTTGGTGTCCGTCCTGATCCTGGAGATTTTGTTCAATGCTATCATATTAATATTTCCTCACTGAGCTAACTTCCGTGGTCTACAAGTCAGCCCTGACAGCGGATAAGCAATACATTGGCTACACTGGTTTTTCGGGCCAATATGCTGAGCTCCGTCAGAAATGCTTCTCTGAAGGTTATGTGCTTTCAGCTCTCTTTATAGTTATGGAGATAGATTTTCTCATTCGATTATTAATTCATCTGATGTTGGCCACATTGATTCTCTCTTATGATTAATGGCATCCCTAATGGAAAATTGAGGTTATAGGTATAATGAGGGTCATAAAACAACAAAACGTTCTCCAGCTTGCCCAGCTGTCACCGTGATGTGCTTAGCACCATGTATTGGACGCAGGTTTACGGGCTACCTCTTATAAAAGGCCCACATAGGCATGTCTGTGGTCTTTCTGTTGCAAACGAGGCATGCCCTTTCTACTGAAAATAGTCCTCTAAAGAAAACTCACCACGTTATTCTCGAAAGATAATTGAATTTAGATCCCACACATAAAGTGATTTTGGGTTGTGTCCAAGCATATGAAAGATGTGAAAACCGAGGACATCTGTGTTAATGTGTTCTGAAAATTATTGCCCAGGCGGGTCAGTGTAAACAAATAAACACATCAGCTCTTTGCTTCAGGTGATCCCTGTAAACTAATTTATCCATGAAAACAGTTTGCTCATCTGGGAAAACTATCAGGGAAAACAGTCAATGAAATCATATTGCTCACCTGTGAGAAAAGCTCATTTATCAGACAATAGCTTACTGATCAAAGCCCTTACTTCTCTGCCCATCAGTCCTAAACCATTATGTCATAAACTCTGTCAAATGTCAGTTGGTTCTCAGTATTAAAAAATCAGCCCTGTATCCCTGGAGCTCCTACCCGAAGCCCTGTAAATAGCCTTCCTTGAAATCTTCCTTCTGAGACACTAAGGCTGTTCTGCCAACGTGGTGTTCTTCTCTGTCATAGTAAATCTACTCAAGTTAGCTTTTGAAGAGTTGACAGTCAACAGGAGGGAGAAAAAGAATAATTATTGAGCCCTGGCTGGTGTAGCTCAGTGGATTGAGCGTGGGCCTGCAAACCAAAGGGTTGCCAGTTTGATTCCCAGTCAGGGCACATGCCTGGGTTGCAGGCCAGGTCCTCAGTAGGGGGCACATGAGAGGCAACCACACTGATATTTCTCTCCCTCTCTTTCTCCCTCCCTTCCCATCTCTCTAAAAATAAATAAAATCTTAAAAAAAAGATATTTATTGAATATAGTATTGGTATACATAAGTATTGGTATAGATGTTACTATGTGTCAAACTGTTATATGTTATTATCCATGTCCTTTGCTAATTTGTATAGAACACATTTAAGTCAGTACTAAGTTATGCTGTGACTTAGAATGGAAGAGAGTAAAGTCTTATATCTAGTTATTTATTCTATTCATAATACAAAGCAGTGAAGACTTCTTCACCATGAAAGAGTTAAAAAAAATGGAAAGACTTTGAGGCCTGAAGCAAGCTGCCATTTCCCACTTTCCAAGTGCGTCTCCATGTTCTTCTACAAATGCTGTATTACCAGAAGTGGTACGGAAAGCTTTTCCTTTTCACCCCCCGGCTGCACAATGCCCACCTCTCAAAGAGAGCTTCTATTTCTATTACCTTTGCTCAAAAAGCTAGCATGGCCCCATAATTCTTTGCTCAAATCCAGTGTTACAGGTTGAACTGTGACCCACACCCAAAAAAGATATGTTGAAATCCTAATCGCTGGTACCTCAGAATGTGATCTTATTTGAAAATAAGGATCTTTACAGAGGTCATTAGGATGGACCCTCATCCAATATGATTGGTGTTCTTATTTTTTTTTTTTTAAAGATAATTTGGGTACAGAAACAGACACATAGAGAGTACAGAGATGTGAGGACCCTCACAGAAAAGACAGGGAGGCATCTATAAGCCAAGGAATACCAAAGATCCCAGACCAATGCCAGATCTACCAGAGGCAAGGGAGGTGCTCCCCTGGAAGGGCTGGGGAGAGCACGGCCCTGCCCGTGCCTTGACTGTAGACTTCTGACAAACAGAATAGTCTCTGATGTTTCCTGCCACCCAGGGCTGGCACCATGTCATAGCTGCCCTAGACAACTAATGCACCCAAAGTCAACGTTTTAAGGGAAAAAATGACTGCACAAAATATTTCATTGTTTTTGTTACATATATAATTCAGTTTCAACTGTCATGTAATATGATTGGAGGCAATGTTAATGGGTAAAGAACTGACTGATGGGTTTCTGGTTACCTAGATGGACTTTTTACACTCATTCTTAGAGAAATAATTTCCCTTTATAACTCTTTTTTGAAATAAACTATCTTTTCCTGAAATATGACTTGGATGGATTACACAGGCACCTGAGACTACTCCGAGCTGGGTGCTTCACGTATGTGGCTGAAATCATTGATGTAGTTATCAATACCTTTTCTGAAGATAGAAAAATAAGTTTGAAGAAGCTAACTAAGAGCCTAAGGTCATATAACTGATAAATGATAAAGCCAGTCATGCTAACGTATTGCCATCTTAAAGCAAAGCCCACCTTTCAACTCTGCAATTTCCTTGTTGCAGAAACTAATCACAAGGATCAGTTTACAGTGAGGGATCACCATAGGGTCCGTGCCCAACATCATGAAGGAGAAGGGTTGTTTTGGAAAAACAGGATGTCAGTGGCCAAGATCTTTTCTCCAAACTTTTGAAGAATAGTGCGTACACAGTTAATCTAGAAAGATATAGATTAAAATCTACTAGGTGTCAGACGCTGAATTAGGTACTTTCATAGATAAAACTTTCAATCTTTATATCAACAAAAAAAAATCTATCACTATATATGAAGAATATAAAGGGTTCATATTAAAGCAACGCGAATTAAACCTTACGGACAACAAAGATACTTATCATTTCTTCACCTTTCCCCTATTTGCTGCTAGAGATGGATTTGATAAAATGCTTTAAATGTTCCACGATGGGCTTCCTTGTGTAGCTTTCTTTAGTCTAGCTCAGCGGTTGTCAAGCTCTGACAAAGAAAAGGATTACAGTACAAGATGTGGACGGCACTCAGTGAATACTAGGCTTCATGAGTCATTTGAGTGATTTTCAGAGATAACTGTAATGGCACAGAATTTTCACCTTTGTGCTAATCCCTGGTTTAATGTACAATTTAATAGCAGTTGTTGTGATTGAGCTCCACATTTTGCACTGATTTTCCAGCAAACAGTGTAAAAAGGACAACATGATCATAAACAGTTGCAGACTTCCGTATGTAAAGGCTAACTTGAAGAGCCCAGAAGGGGAATTAGTACTCTCTAGCATGGATGCAATTAGTGTGTATTCACTGGGAAAAGTCTTCCCACAGAAATTTCACTAGGTTTCTAAGTTAGTTGACCAGGAGATTGATATGTAGATCAGAATTTTTGCAAAGTAGTTTAAATAGGATCTCATAACATCCTTAGGACAAAGGTAAAGTGTAGGCTGAATGGTCATAAGGGAAATTTCTAATGTGTTAAAGGACCTTCTCTGAATGGTGATCAGCTTCACTTTAGAAAGAAGTCACTGGTAGCAGATTGAAAGTTTGTCTGAGTTTTTTTGTTGGAAAATACTTAAAGGTGGTTCATATGGAGGTAAGAATAGCATAAATTTGTCTCCTTTGCAAATTCAGTGATTCTGGGAGGAATAACCTATGCCCTGGATAAAAGAATTGAAATCTGAAAAGAACTCAATAAATTAGAAATACAAGTCAAACCAAACCCCATACAATCTACTACAAATAAATATAAGTTCTGCTCTAGGATCCCTAGAGCAAATGCATAAGAAATATGAAGGAATGGAAAACATCCATGGGCTTGTTTTCTTTTCTTTTTTTCTTTTTTCTTTTTTATTGTTGTTCGGGTACCGTTTTCTGTCTTTTCCCCCAACCCCTTTCTACCACCCCAGCCTCTTTTCTTTTTTTCTTTTTCTTTTTGGTTGAATAATTAGCAGGAAGCGCGTGGAAAATAAGGTAAACTTGATCTTCTTAGTGATAACCCAGAGCAACACAGAGGATGGTCAGACTTCTCTGACTTTGCTCAGGCCACTCCTTGACCAATGGTATCATTTGAAGAAACAAGGTCTTACAGAAATGGCAACGAACTCAGATCGACACAAAGAACAGCAAACAGAAAGGTGAGAACACTTGAAGTCATGTCACACGAGGACCCACCTGGAGGTGTTCCATATGGATAAGAGGAGAATTGGAAAAGGTATGGCAGCTGTCTTCGAGTATTTGTGTGTCTGTCACCAAGAGGAAGTAGTCAAATCCATCTACACGGCCCCACAGGACAGAATTAGAAGCTACAGGGAAATGTCACAGGGAAGTGGATTCCAGTTTAAAATGAAAAGCTTTCTAAAGTTGCCAGAAATGAAACAGGCCTGAAGATGTTCAAGCAAGGATGGATGGTCGCGGGTTGAAGAAATCTGGCCATCACTCACAACTGCTTACTTGATATCCATCCTCTACTTTCTCCCTTTGTAACCATACTTCAGTTCTATTTGCTGGTAAGCAGACAACCCAGTTCTAACCTCAGAGTGATTTAGACCTTGGAGAAATTCCCTGCTGGGGCATTGGAGTGAGCTTTTGATCTCCTGATAAGAAGGAACAGATGAATGGCTTGCAGCCGCCTCCCCACTTTGTTCTGCCTTAAGGGAAGATGTGGCGATAAGAGCTGCAGAAGTCATCTTGAATCCTGAGGAAAGGCCAAGACAGTCAGGGAGAAGCTGACATTCAGTTCTAACGCCATAGGCTGCTAAACCAAAGGCAGCAACTGCAGGGTCGCAGTGCCCTGCTGTGTGAAAAAATACATTCTCATTTGCTTAAGCCAACAGCAGCCAGATTTTCTACCACTTGCAGCCAAATACATTCCTAACCAATCCAGGAAAATGAAATGCAAATAACAATGTCAGGGGGTTAAATTAACTCTAGAGTCCTACCAACACTAAGATTTCTTTTAGACCATAAGCTAAATTAATTCCTTAAAGTTTTCTATATTTCACCAATAAGTATCCTTCTGAGTACTCACTCTATAGGTGGTAGTATATACTGAGAGCACTAAAACACTCCCTTATGTGTGTATAGTACCAAAACCTCTAGCTTCATGCCAAGAGTTTGATGGTACATTGGAGCCTCCCAACAATGCCATTATAAGGAGAGATGCTTTTATTTGTGACTGAGTTTTATGTAGCGGCTCCAATACAATATTGTAACTTCATACTCAGATCCATGTTTGTTTCAAGTTCTCACTGCTCATGGCATCCTGGGACTTATGCTCCTTAGTTCATAAGGAGTCTGTAAGGAAGGCTTTGGAGATTTCCAGTAGATCCCACACATTTGGGTCAACATCTCCTCCTACCAGGAGGGAGAGAACATGCCATATGGGAACTACTGGGGAGGGTGTCCTGAAGAAACAGAAGTTCCCTAAGCCAGGAGGAAGTCTGTGGTCATTGCCCTGCTTTGGGGTATGGGGAAGGAAGACTTCACACAGGATGAGTCTCAACACTGGCACTTTGAGTGAAGACAGCCCCCACCCCACACACACTTACTAGCTTCTTCTGAGGATGGCATAGCCATTTCTGTGCAGCTGGACTAGCACGATCCTGGTGCGCTGAAGATGAGGAGCCAACCCTCAGAATGAGGGGTCTTCTACACACCAGCATAAACTCAGAGACACAGTGGACAGTGACCCAGGAGCCCAGGTTTCAGTACCACCTCTAAGAGACGGTAGAGGTACTCGAGCAGGTGCCAGCCAGGGTCAACAGTGGAAACAGAGGGGGTGAGTCTGGTTGAATGAACCAGAGCTAAGGCCGATTTTAACCACAAGTGGAGGCCAGCACCAACCTGGTGGCTTGGTAGTATCTGAGAGCAACAACACCAAAGGAAGACGAGTAGAGGGCAGAGTTATCTTGGGGATGTTGTTCTGCTTTGCCAACAACACCGGTTTCCCAAGTGATTTGGAAGAGGGGAAAGGAACCACATCCCATTGTAAGGAATGGGAGAAAACCACCAGAAACATAGCTGGGAAGTCTAGTTCACATTCCAGGAACTGTGGTGTGGGCTCGAGCCAAAGCAAACTTCCATTGTAGCCCAGGTCTGCAGAGCGGTAGCAGGTGTGGCCTCAGAAATTAAGACGTTACATATCAGATATCCGGTTATTTAATAATACTTTTCAAGCTGTGAATTGCAATGCACTAAGGAATCATGAAATAAACTGAGTGGGTCTCTGACATTTAAAATTGATAAATGGAGTAAAATAGACTGCATAGAAAATATTAGAGTGCATTGCCTGCCGTAAAGGTAATACGAAACTTTTAGGAGAGTGTGTGCCTGTGTGTGTATCACCAGATTTTGATGTCAAATATTGATGTATTTCTTCCTGTGGGCCAGGGTCAAAAATGTTTGAAAGCCCCTGATTAAGAGGTTTACTGCCTAGGTAAATAATTCATTTGAATTATATAATCTTCAGAACATTTTGTATCCTGTTTCATTTTTATGATTAAATGAACAGGAAGTAAAGTGGCGCAGGGCATTGACCAGTATTAATTAAACAAATGTGTCCTGATTTTGGAATGACATGTTCTGCTCTTCTGGCTCCTGCAAATGCTCATAGTTCATTCAGCAAGAGGCTTGTTTGTTCTTTTGCTGCTTTTCTTTTTCTTTCCTTCCTTCCTTCCTTCCTTCCTTCCTTCCTTCCTTCCTTCCTTCCTTCCTTCCTTCCTCTCTCTCTCTCTCTCTCTCTTTCTTTCTTTCTTTCTTTCTTTCTTTCTTTCTTTCTTTCTTTCTTTCTTTCTTTCTTTCTTTCTTTCTTTCTCTTTCCGTTCTCAACCACAGTGATGTATTTCCTGGAACATCCTCTACCTCCATTTCCATGGTTTTGATCATCGATTCCAATATTCTTCCTGTTGATCTGATAAAAATTCTCTGTTTTTAGAAATCACATCATCTCTTTTCTTGAAATATTTAAGAACTGTGGAAGTGTTTATTGGTCTTCCCTTTCTCAGCTGAGCAGCGTTAAGGACCTTGCTGTTTTCTTTGATTTTACTGAGTGCTTGTGAAGATATATCAAACAAGAGCACAGCTTCCAGCACCCCCTGACAGATGCTGGTTCTAGAGGTGAAAGATTCTGAGAAAGAGGGGAAAGAGGGGTTCTGATTGAATGCATATTGTTTCCAGAGAAGTATGACAGGCATTGAAATAGTTAGAGTACTCCTACAAAATGAAGAGATCTCAAGGGGCCTCCTAACACATCCATCTTTGGTCTGGAAGGAGCACAGGGAATCCCTGGATGGGTAAGGCCAGCAATGCCCACATAGTTCCAGGTCTTTTAAAACTTAGTACAATTTCATGGGGGGGGACTGATTAGAACTGATGTCATTTCTGATATAAAATCAGCAGTACAAAGCAAGCCTCCACTGGGCCACAAGACTCACTTTTCTCTCACCTTCCTGAGATGTCAGATTCTCAAGCCCAATGAGATTTTCACCTGTTGCTTTGGGTGTATTCAGTGCTGTGTCCTGCCTCCCCTTCCCCAAATTCATATGTTGAAATTCTAACCCTCAAATGTGACAGTATTAGAAGGTAGGGTTTTTGGAAGATTAAGGCATAAGGACAGCGCCCTCATGAATAGGATTAGAGCCCTTAAAAAATGGACCCCAGAAAACTTATCCCCCCCCCACCCAGCCAAGTGATGAGAAGTGACTGCTAATGGGTTTCTTTTGGGGATGATTAAGACGTTCTAAAGTAGATTGTGATGTAATGGCTGCACAACTTCATGAATATACTAAAAACTATCTGCAAATCATCTCATTTATCTAGTCATCAAAGAAAAGGAGAGAAAGCCTTTACTTGCTGAACCTGGGTATGCTCAGAAGCAAACCCCTGTGCCCAAAAGTATTTCTTAAACATTTCTAATTGGATTTTAACAAATTAAATTAGCACAATTTATTCCAAATTAATAAAGCATACTATAGTTTAATTTCAAAGTCAGTCTTTTAGGATCCTGGTTTCATTCTATCTTTCATTCGGCAACAGTGAAAGCTCCTATTTTCCCACTAAAAAAATAGCACTTGTCTTTAACTTTAGAAATTCTTCCTTACAACTGATTTTTAACTGTAGGTTGTTCTTCGGTTGTCTGTGATTCATAGATCTGTTTTATGTGTTACAATTTAAAATAGAGACAGTGAACTACCTCATGAATATTTCTGAACAGGGACATTATTTGAACAAAAATGGCCCTTGGTAAGAACTGCCTTTCTCTTTGCTCACACCCAGACCTTCCCACTCCTCCTTGTAAGTAGGACACTCGGTGCCATAGCCTGCTGCCTCATTCAAGCTGAACTGTACAGAACAAAAGCACTTGCTCTGACTGGGGACTTTGTGCCTGGACCCCGTGTGCTCCCAACTGTGCACATTTCCGTGTGCTGCCCATGGGGATTTCCGCCAAGTCTTCAACAGTTGCAGCTGATGAAACACAAGTGCCTGATGTTTACAACTTCTGTGTGCAGTAATTTCTGCACACAGGCCCTTCCTGACAAGTATGAAAATCAAGGCCAAACACTGTCCTCCCATCTGAGAAGAGGTTTTTAAGCACTTGTCCCTTCCCTCGGGCCCACTGTGCCCACCGCTCATAGCAGATCCAATAGCCAGAAAGTGGCACTCTGGCTTTGACAGGAGGATTTTTCTGGTTCGTCACAGTTCTGCTTCCTTTCCTGAATATAGAGGTGTCTTTCTTAGAGCACAGAATGTGTGGATTCAGCCAAGACGTCCTGGAGACATGCAAATGTGAAAAAGGGATGACTATTTGAACAAACATACCAAGTCAATAAAGATGGTATGAGGACGGGAAAGCAGGTCACCCATGGAACAGATAGATAGGCAGCTGTGTTTTTCTTCTTTTAAAATCTAGTGCTCTTCAAAGAAAAAAAAAATTTCCCACTAGTGCGTAAAAATTCCAAAATGTGAAAAATATGAACTCATGGTTAACATTGGGGTGTGTTACTTTTTGGAAGCCCTCTTTGTTTTCTTTATTTCCAAAATAAAACTTCCTCTCCTCCTTCTCCTTTTTCTTCAAGAAACTTGTATTTCTGGACATGGTCAAATTTGAAGAGACATAAAAACAAATACTGTAGAACAGTAAGTTAATAGAATGTTAACTAGACTTACTGTGGTGATCATTTTCCAATATATACCAATATTGAATCATTGTGTTATACACCTGAAACTGATAGAATGTTGTATGTCAATTATACTTTTTCTTCTTTTTCAAATTTATTTTTAAATCTTTATTGTATTTTTTCTATTACCATTTAGTCCCCTTATGCCCCCTCCCCCCAGCAATCTCAATTATACCTTAATAAAAAAAAACCTGAAACAAGTGCCAAAATACTTTCCTCAAAGCATAAAAAAATACAAAAATATTATTTAAAAATTTCTACAATTGTCTTCATTTCCCCTTCTGAAGACAGTTGCTATTACCAGTTTCTTGTGTAGACTTCCAGAGATAGTCTGCCTACAGGTGTATTCTGACACATTATTTTGAGCCCTGCAAAAACAAAACAAGATTTGCCAGTCTGCAAGAAGACCATTTTTGTTTTTCCCAAGGAGAAAAGTGTGGTTATTATATGGGTTATGTGAGATCATGAGGCTCCCTCCTAAATTTTCTGACCCCTGTAGAGTTCCCTACAGCAGAATTGTCTCTGTTGTTTACCTACAGGTAAGAAGATACTCCACCCCTGTTTAGGTTGGACACCCTAAAATAAGATCGCATTCAGAGGACTTCTGGTTCCAAATGGCAGGCCACAAATGAATAGGTTATTTTGCCAGCAGCATCTAAATGTTGACCACCATAACAAAATACTACAGACCAGGTGGCTTAAACAACAGCCATTTATTTTCTCACAATTCTAAAGGCTGGAGTTCAAGATCAAGTTGCTCCCAGGGTTGGTCTCTGGTAAGACCTCTCTTCCTGATTCACCTTCTATTGTGCCCTCACACAAACATGGCATTTTTCTGGTGTCTCTTCCTCTTCTTACCAGATAATTTTTATTACATTTTAACCATTTTGTTAGATTTCAGCCCCACACTTAGGACCTCATTCACCCTTCTTTACTTCCTTAAAGCCCCTGTCTCCAGACACAGCCACATGAGGGCTTCCACATACAAACTCAGTGCAGACCTGTTAGCAATATTGACAACTGTTTGAATAAAATAATAACAGCTACTATTTTTTTAAGTACCTACTGTGTGTCAGGCAAAGTACAGCAGGCTGTATGCATATTATTTACAGTTCTCAAAATAACTCCATTATTATACTAGAGTGATGCTCAAAATGCTTAATAATTGGGCGTGGTTTGAGTGCCCACCAGTCAGACCAAACACTGGATAAAAACAACTGGAGGGGCCATTGTTCCAGTGATTGCAGGCTAGAGATCAGCCCCCAGTAATTCCATTACAGGTAAAGAAGGGGAGATTTGGAGAGGCTGGGTGAGTTGTACAAGCTCTCAGCTGGTAAATGGTGCCACAGGGACTGGAAGTCATGTCTGTATGACTCAGCATCGCTATGTCTTGTTGCTGCCTTGCCAGGAGCTCTCTGCCAGAGATCCTCACATTCCCCTGCCTTGGTGAGCCTCTGAGTGTGTCCCAGCGTACCCACAACTTCATTGCAGTGCCTGATATAAAAGAGGTCAGCTTCGTGTCAAGGTCAGTTGGACCTCTGGCTCGTCTCTGAGCTGACCCAGACCTTGGTGCAGGGGTCTTCCTCGACACCACTCTTTGGCTTGCATCTGAAAGTATTGCAGGGTTTCTGAATCTGGGCCTTTGTTCCCTGGGTCTCTCCCAAAAGCTGTAGCTGGGTCTCTGGCAGTCGTTTGCCTCCTTCCATGAATTTGGCCTCCACTCTCTGCTAGGTCAGGTGTGTGCTACTCCTGCTCATGGTACAGGTTACACATTTATCTAGTCCTGTCTCAGGGCTAGGACTTCAGTCTGATTACCCATCCCGATGTACCAAACATCAAATAAACTGCTTTCTGAGCTCTCCATTTTCAGACTAAATCCTTTCTTTGAGTAACTTCCACTTGAGCTGCTAATGCATTCCTTCATAGGCTCTTCCCCTGCTCCCCAATGAACTCTTCTTCCCCTTCTAGGTGCTTCTCATTCTCTCCTTCTTTCCTTCTTTTTTTTTTTCTTTCATCTTCTCCTTTTTCTATTTTCCCTCTTAATTTAGGGCTGTGTTTGCGCGTGCTCAAATAAGCAGCTTTTACTCTTGACGTTTAGGGCTTAAGAACATTCCTGTCTCCTGAGCTGCCAGGGGTACTCAGATATCCGTGAGACATTGTGTAAAAGTCCCCATCCATCAGTCAGTCAGGGATATCTATGAGCAACCCAGAATTATCCCAAGTTCAAAGCCCTTTCCTTAAATATTAAAAGGCAGCCTTGTTCATCTCAAACTTTACTACCCTTCCCCTAAATGTCACCTTGTCCAGAGGAAAAAGGGAATGCTCTGTTATTGGGGAATTTGCCTGCATATTCCTACCTTACCTGGATGCACCCTCCATTTGTTCGACAAAGTCCATTGTGGTAGTGTCCTATGGTCCTACATCTGCCTGTACACCTTGTTACTAGAATGCACATTTGTAGAACAAGCAGAACTTGGCTCTGTAGATAGGCCCAAAGGATACTTAGCATTCTGACAAATGAGAAGCCATCTTTTCTTAGCTGCCCTTTGTTTGATAGACCCTAGATGTTGTCTTTCCGGGTCATGTACACGGTGCTTAACCAGAGCTCCTCAGGATAAAGTGCCTCTTGAAGACAACTCTAGATTGCCTTTTCCTCCCCGAAAAGTATCCCTCTGTGGCTCCTCAGTCCTGACCACTTTTCTTTCTGCAGCATAATTGACAGTGAAGACACCAGCTTCACCATATTTGAAAACTGCCTAAAAACAGGAAGGTGTGGTGTCCCTAGGCCAAAACACCCACATGGAGGTGTGGTTTGCACCCTCGGGCCTGAGAGGTGCCCCTGGGAGAGGACTCATTTCCCACATTTGCACTGCTGTGGTCGACACCAGAGGCTGAGGAGCATCTGGGAAAAGCAGTGTCGATCCTGAACCAGAAACCTCAGAGGTGGTTCCAAGCCGTGTAAGAGCTAATATTCATTCCTTCATTTGTTACCCAATGAATATTAACTAAGCACAGGCAATGTGCCAGAGCCTGTACTGGGTGTGAGTGTCCAGCAGTGTGGCACACAGGCCTGGTTGCTGGTCTCAGGAAGCTGACAGTGTCCCAAAAGGTGCCCCTTGGCTCCTTGCGGCAGCTTGTCACCTGGGGCACCGACAGGCCCTGACGTGAGCTGCTGAGCTCATTAGTGGACTTTTGCAATGCCCAGTAATCTAGCCCCAGGGAGCCTCCCTTGGCCCCTGAATCACTCACTGCAGGTGAACCTCAGCTTTTGAAATCTATTTTTTTTTTTCAATTATAGTTTATGGTCAGTATTATTTCGTATGAGTTTCAGGGGCCTTGTCAAAGGCCTGGGCCTTTTCTGGTTGTGGAAACGTTGACAGAAGTTTAAAACAGGCACCCGGCGAGCAGTTTGTACTGCTGACGTTACAGGAAAGAATGTCCGCAGTACATGCTGGTGAGAGCAGTTGCAAGAAGGTTTAATCCCGTTAGGACAGATTCTGTGACTAATGCTGCTTCTTCGAACCCTGGGCAAGTAAACGCAGGTGACATTTGCTCAGGTTAATGTCACTCAAGTAAGTGTAAAAGGGTCACCATGTTTCCCCCAAGCTCCCTTCTCCGTCCACATCATGTGTCCTGCAGCTTACCTTCCTTGGCTCTGGGAAATAAAAGCTCCCACTTAAGTCGTTCTCCCTTTTGAACTTAGTGCCATCCGCCTTCTGCAAAGAATTGTCCCAGTATTGCTTTTGAAAGTAATTGCTTGAAAGTTCTAAAAGCCAGCACCTCTTGGCCTTGCTTAAAAAAAAACCCATACACCTCTCTGTTCAGTAACCAACCCTCTGCCTATTTATCATTACTGTCTATTTGCTTTAAAATAGTTATAATTATTAAAGACAAGACTTGGGCTCAGGAAGAGGATGATCAATGAATTATTCTAACTCTGGTTACTAAAACACAGTAAACTTCCGGTTTCTGAGTGGTGCTTAGAAACGTGGCTCCTCCTCTTCTTTTTTATTATTTCGATTTTCTAGATGGTCTTTAAAGAATGGTGTGGGTTAATATTCTATTGGATCCCCACCCCCCCCACCCCACCCAAATCCAGGCTTCTCTATTGTGCAGCAAACCCTTTTTAGTTGATACACCGAGAGGTGACTCAGTGTGTTGACAGGTGACTCAGTATTGCGTCCACCTCTGCTTGTACCTACGGGTCATGGGAGCTCGGGAACCACGAGCACCTTTGGAGGTGTAGGTGGGGCCCCAGATGGTGTTCACTGGACCAAGGTCCCCCTTAACCTGCCAGGTTTTTTCCCGTCAGAACAGACCTTGCAAGACTGGAGAATACTTCAGCAGGAAGGCACTGGGTTCCCCAGTGGGAATCTCTCAGAGCTCCACAGTTATGTCCAGCCCAATCCCCAGTGGCCAGAGCTTTGGGTGTGAGGTGGGATTTAGGTGTCGGGCAGGATGGGCCCATGGTCTAATGAAGCCTGCCAGCCCTCATCCTAGGTTCAAGGGCTTACAAAAGCCTTTTGCATTCCATCATTAGCCAGCACCGTAAGTTCTGGAAAGCTATGCACATTGCCAGTACAACTTTGAGTAGTTCCCTCTTGAATTGATTGGAAAATTGCCTTCCATGGAAAAATTCTTTTCTGCCATACTAGTCAGGGTGTCCCATTTCTAAATTCAGTCAATCATACAGCTATACCTTAAAATAACTTAAGGATTAATTCATTTAAATGTTATTTCATTTATTGCTTGGCATTATGAGTATAATTGTGGAATTCATATCTCTGTATTAAATGATTCTGTCCTTAATAGGGAAGACATTTCTTATAGGTCTTACAGTTTATTACAACTGCATGCAATTTTGTGATTACTTTCTAGAAAGTTTTTATTCCATTAAGAGAAATGAGATATTTTCTTCACTTAAAGAAAGGCTAAGAAGTTTATTTAAGGAGAAATAATAAATATTTTTTGACGTTGTATCTTTACTTTAAGGGTACAGTAGACTGGTTATAAAGGATCTGATCAGGAAATTTTTACTGTTTTCTTAGTCCTAGTGAGAGTTGTGGGTGGCAGTGGGGGCAAGGGGTTGGAGAGGAGTCGAGAGAAGGTCAAGGATAATTCAACGCACAGGCAGTTAAATCTGACAGGACTGGAATATAAGCCTGTGTAGACTGATCTGCATGACTCTGCCCCTTAACTCACACAGTTGTCTGATTGTGCTTGACATGTGGCTTTTATCTTCCTGAAAGAAGGCAAATCATATAGACAAACATTCATCGTGCCCTCGCTGTGTGAAAGGCATGTACTAAGTAAGCTCTTTCGGTGAATACAAACAAAGAAAAGATGCAGGCTTTGCCCTCTTTAAGGCCTTTCAGCAGGAGTGAAGTTAAACACCATTAGAAACAGGACTAACGATGTCAGTGGTAGCAGTTACAGGGGTCGGCAGTGGCGTTGGGACCTGTCCCCTCCCAAAGCCTTCCTTGAGCTTTGTACATGTGCTCAGAGGAATGGGAACAGAGTAGCTAGTCAGTCCCTTCTCCCCAGGGCAGAGCTTTTCACAGGAGCAGGGCTTGGGCTCTGGAGACCAAGTGAGAACTCCCTCACCTGTCTTCCTAGACATAGTGGGAGGCTGGACACATGGAACCAACTCCAGGTCTGTGTCCCAGCCCGTTACCAAAAAGGAGTTGGACTAGAGAGTCTGTGGACGGCCCACTTCAGAACACAGAGAACACTGGAAGGGTTCTTCTGTTCACTGCTCTGCCCCCAGGGCCAGGCACAGAGCAGGCATTCAACAAATGCAGTTCAAATGAATGGTCCCATGAACAGACACATCCTTATTTTATGCCAAGGAAAAATGTAGCATTATTGTTCCTTAGACCAAACATTAATTAGATGAATATTCTTGCTGCATTTATGTCACAGCCACTGCAAAATTAATTTTAATTTTACTAAACATTTATTCCCATTAAACCATAAAAATGTTTTTGTAATCTGTTTTTCTACAGCCCTGGGAGGTAAATGTAGTATAAGTGCATTAACCAAGGAGACAAAACTGGGGTTAACTATTATTTTTTTAAAAATTATCTTTGGATAAACTTTATTTTCTTTCACCTAAAAAAAAGTAGGTATTTCTAATAGAATGTTTATAGTCTGGAACACGAAGTACTAAGGTTTTATATGCAACTTGAAACTTTAAAACTAAGAAACATTGTTGCATTATGCAAATGTGAAGAAAATAAATCCTGATAGAAGCTCTCAGATATTTTTAGTCGATTGTTTTTAAGAATTGCCTCGTTGTCACTTATCTTAGTTGGATATCAGAATCAAGTAAATTGATTCACTGAAACCGTTCTGCAGAACTAATCACAGAAAGTCGGTCAGCCGAGTGCCCTGTCTGGCCGTTTAATTTATTCTGTGCATGACGACGCACTGGAGAGGAGAGGAGGAGAAAGAAGAATTGAGCTTAGTGTGAAGACCGTGTGTATTAGAGACCATGGGTTCTCCCCAAGCCTGTCTTGTGATCTAGTGGCTGTCTATAACTATCTGCCCACTTTTTTTTTTTTTTGCTTGTTTGTTTTTGAGGTTTCTTATCTGTTTTCTAAGATAAAACAGCTTTACTATTTTTTAGGACTATATAAAAAATTATACTAACTCTAAAAATTCAGGTAAGTGAAATAAAAAGTTAAAGTAGCTTTACTCCCCAAAGGTAATCATTGTGAAGAATGTAATATATCTCCTTTCTGGTCTTCTTTTCTAAGTGTAACAAAAAAATCATACTTTTAGGAAGTAACATACTATAGTCTACATCAGGGGTGTCCAACTTGTTGTCACCGGAGGCCACATCAGACTCGCGGTGGCCTTCAAAGGGCTGAAATAATTTTAGGACTGTCTAAATGTAATTACTCCTTAGCGGTAAGGAGTTGAAATCACATTTGGCCCTTTGAAGGCAACCACGAGGCTGATGTGGCCCCTGGTGAAAATGAGTTGGACATCCCTGGTATACATGATATTTTGTATTCTTTTTTTATTTAATATTTCTCCATGTCAATTTTGTCTGGAATAAATATATTATTATAAATTATTTTGCAAGACTCAGATTATGGGCAAGATTATGACACTGGGTATGAGCATAAGCAGGAAAATATTTCAGACATAGTAACATAAAGACAGAAATTACTGCCAATTTTCCCTAATCTAAGAATGGTTCATTTTCTCAGACCTGTGATATAGTTCAGAAAAAACAGACTGATTAAATTAAAAATGACAACAATATCTTTGTTTTAGGTCTGCCTTTCCCTCCGCTAATGGAGTTAAGTGGATACAAGTGACTTTTACATAAGGGTTGATTTTATATGTTTAGTTTTCTGGTATTTATGATTTTTTTAAATATAAAGAATGCTATTACTGTTAACAATTTGTTTTATGAAAGAATGTACTTCCTGACAGTCTTTCACTTCCAATTTAACAGGGTTTTCTACTATCCTTATTAGAATAATTTTTTCATTTTCTTTCTTTTTTTAAATTTAATATATTTTATTGATTATGCTATTACAGTTGTCCCATTTTCCCCCCCTTTATTCCCCTCCACCCTGTGCACCCCCTCCCACCTGCATTCCACCCCTTTAGTTCATG
>VMDR010010262.1:0-31203 GCA_007922815.1 Macrotus californicus | reverse complement strand
GAAAGAAAGAAAGAAAGAGTAATGAAAGACAGATGTGAAGAAAGAAAGAAGGAGTTCTTATTTAAAAAAAGAAAAGAGAAAGAGAAAAAAAAATCAACAAACAAAAAGAAAAAAAAAGGGATGCCTCCTGCTGGCTTCCAACCAGCCAAGCCAGTTCTACTGTCTCTGGTGCAGCGGATTTGAGCACGCACCTCCTCTGATGCTTCCCAGGAAGCACAAGGATTGAGTGCAAGATGCCTCTGGGCCTGGATCCAGCGCTCTCCCTCCCGAGCCAGCCTCCGGTGCTTGATCCTGACTTCCGACAGATCGGGCACCTCCGATCTCCCAGGTTCCGTGCACCGTGCGCCTCTGTTGCTGGGACGGGAGGGGCGAGGAGCACCCCAGCGCCAGTGTGGTTAGGTGCGCGGTAGGCCCTGGTGCTGCTGCAGGAGAGTTCCCCAAGCAGCCGCTGAGTCCCTCTTAGTTCTCTTTTTCTTTCTCAAAAACTCCTTTTTGCTCAACCCTGCCACTCCATACAAGCAGCTGGCCTGTCCCACAGACCGGCTTTGCAATCTGACATGGACTGACCCAGTTGGGCCGCTCACACCCCACTTTCCCCAGCCAGCCTCACAGTCTCAGTGGGTGCACACCATCCCTGCGTTTTCGCCAGTTGGTCCTTATTTGCCCCCTGGGACTTCAAGCACCCAGGTCTTTCCCGGTGCTGCTTAAACCTTGTTTGGCAGGGGAAGGGAGCCCCTGACCTGGCACTCTCCCTAGAATCCTTCTTCCGACCCGGGGCTGCCAGGTCTGGGGCTACAGCCCCCTTGGTCCTGTGCTGGGCCCAGGGACCTTATTGTCCTGAAGCACACTACCATGTTTTTTTTTCAGTGTTCTTTCCAAATCCTGGTCTCCAATCTTCTTATATGCTGGATACCGTTGGCTGTTCCCTCTATTCCTCAGAAGGTCAGCTAGGTATCTCACCCGTGTGCAGGGAGAAGTGGATTCCGCTCCCACCTATCTCGCTGCCATCTTCCACTCCTCGGGTCTTGTTTTCTTACCCATTCATCTACCCTATGTCTCTTGGTTGGAGCATTTAAGCCATTTACATTTAAGGTGATTATTGATAGATACATATGTAGTGGCATTTTATTGTTAGACTCTTTCCATCTCTTTTAGTTTCTTTCTCTTGTGCTTCTTCTTCTCCTTAAAGCAAGCCCTTCAACATTTGTTGCAGTACTGGTTTGTGCTAACAAACTCCTTTAGCTTTTTCTTGTCTGGGAAGTTCCTTATTTCCCCTTCAAAATTTTCTGTGATTTTTAAAATATATTTTATTATGCTATTACAGTTGCTATTGTGCTATTATGCTATTTATTTATGCTATTACAGTTGTCTCATTTTCCCCACTTTATTCTCCTCTGCTCTGCACCCCCCACCCGCATTCCTGTCCCCCTTAGTTCATGACCATGGGTCATATATATAAGTTCTTTGGCTTCTACATTTCCTATACTATTCTTAACCTCCTCTGTCTATTTTGTACCTACCATTTATGCTACCTATTCCCTGTACATTTCCCCCCATTCCACCTCTCCTCTTCCCTGTTGATAACCCTCCATGTGATCTCCATTTCTGTGATTCTGTTCCTCTTCTAGTTGTTTGCTTAGCTTGTTTTTGTTTTTGTTTTTAGGTTCATTTATTGATAGTTGTGAGTTTGTTGTCATTTTACTGTTCATAGTTTTGATCTTCTCCTTTTTCTTAGATAAATCCCTTTAACATTTCATATAATAAGGGCTTGGTGATGATGAACTCCTTTAACTTTACCTTATCTGGGAAGCACTTTATCTGCCCTTCCATTCTAAAGGATAGCTTTGCTGGATAGAATAATTTTGGATGTAGGTCCTTGCCTTTCATGACTTGGGATACGTCTTTCCAGTCCCTTCTTGCCTGTAACATTTCTTTTAAGAAATCAGCTGGTAGTCTTATGGAAACTCCCTTGTAGGAAACTGTCTCCTTTCTTTTTGCTGCTTTTAAGATTCTCTCCTTATCTTTAATCTTGGGTAATGTAATTATGATGTGCCTTGGTGTGTGCTTCCTTGGGTCCAACTTCTTTGGGACTCTCTGAGCTTCCTAGACTACCTGAAAGTCTATTTCCTTTGCCAGATTGGAAAAGTTCTCCTTCATTATGTTTTCAAAAAAGTTTTCAATTTCTTGCTCTTCCGTTTCTCCTTCTGGCACCCCTATGATTTGGATGTTGGAACATTTAAACTTGTCCTGGAGGTTTCTAAGCCTCTCCTCATTTTTTTGAATTCTTGCTTCTTCATTCTGTTCTGGTTGAATATTTATTTCTTCCTTCTGGTCCAAACCATTGATTTGAGTCCTGGTTTCCTCCCCATCTCTTTGGGTTCCCTATACATTTTTCTTTATTTCATTTTCATAGCCTTCACTTTTTTCTCTATTTTGCAACCATACTCAACCATTTCTGTGAGTAACCTGATTACCAGTGTTTTGAACTGTGCATCTGATAGGTTGGCTATCTCTTCATCGCTTAGCTGTATTTTTTCTGGAGCTTTGATCTGTTCTTTCATTTGAGTCATTTTTTTTTTGTCTTGGCACACCTGTTACATAGTAAAGGGCAGAGCCTTAGGTATTCACCAGAGCAAGGCAACCCAAGTCACTGTGGTGTGGTACTGTATTTGGGGGTGGGGTCAGAGAGGGAACAATGCCTCTTGATCACTCTCAACTGGCTTTCAGTCACTTCCTCTGCTACCCAGAAACAAATTTGGGTCCTTCTGGTGCTGATTCCCAGGTGGGTGGCCTGGTGTACATTCTAGGACCCTGTGGGTCTGTCCAACAAACTCTTCTGTGAGGCTGGGAGTTTCTCCTGCCACTGCAACCCCACAGGTTTTTCAGTCAGAGGTTTTGAGGCTTTATTTCACTGCTCTGGAAACCTGGGTCGCCCAGTCTGTCTTGCCCCCCCCCAGATGTTCCTCCCAGTTTATCCACACATAAATGTGGGATTACCCACTCTGCCAACCACTGCCTTGCCGCCCCTGTTCCTCCAGCCACCACCTTGCCAGAAGTCCTCTCTGCCCAGCTGCCCATCTCTGCACCTCCTACCGGTCTGGATGAATGTTTCTTCTTTAACTCCTTGGTTGTTGGACTTCCATACAGTTCGATTTTCTGTCAGTTCTGGTTGTTTTTTGTTTTTAAATTTGCCATTGTCCTTCTTTTGGGTATGCAGGGAGGCACAGTGTGTCTACCTACCCCTCCATCTTGGCTGGAAGTCTAGTCTATTTCCCCTTCAATATGAAATGATAGCCTTGCTGGGTAAAGTAGCTGTGGTTGTAGGTCCTTGCTCTTCATCACCTTGAATATTTCACAGCACTCCCTTCTGGCCTGAAATGTTTCTGATGAGCAATTAGATGACAGTATAATTGGTGCTCCCTTGTTAGGTGACTACCTGCTTTTCTCTTGCAGCTTTTAGGATTCTCTCTTTGTCTTTAAGCCTTGTCGTTTTAATCATGATGTGTCTCAGTTTAGACCCTTTGGTCCAACTTGCTTGGGACTCTGTGAGCTTCCTGGACTTGTATGTCTTTTTCCTTTTCCAAATTAAGGAAGTTTTTGGTCATTATTTCTTCAAATAGGTTCTTAATCCCTTGCTTGCTTTCCTCTCTTTCTGCTTTTCCCATGATGTGGATGTTGTTACACTCCATGTTGTCCAAAATGTTTCTTAAGCACTCCTCATTTTTAAAATTCTTTTTTCTTTTTGCTGTTCTGCCTGTGTGCTTTTTTCTACCTGGTCTTCCAAATCACTGATTCAGTCCTCTGCTTCATATAACCTACTATTTATTCCTTCCAGTGTATTATTTATTTCAGATATTAGATTCTTTATTTCTGACTGGTCCTTTTATATGGTTTCTTTGTCTTTTTTCATGCTGTTGAGTATCCTTATAATCATTACTCTAAACTCTCTACCTGACAAATTGCTTTTTTTCCCTCCATTTCATCTAGTTCTTCTTCTGGAGAATTATTTTGTTCTTTCATTTGGGGTCTGTTTCTTTGTCTTCCCATTTTGAATACTCATTTGTATTTTCTTCCTTTGTTGTTCATCTAATAGCTATTAGATTGATCAGTTGTTAAACTAATCAAGCTGTAATCTGCAGCCTAGCTTAAGCTCCACAGGGTGGGGCAGTGTAAATTCTGCGGGCAAGGCTATTGCTTCCCCTCAAGCTGAGGCTACTTGAAGAGGAGTGCTCTGCCTGAGAAATATGGCTTCTGCAGTGTGGGGAATGATTTAGCACAAGGATCCTGGCAGCTGTTCCTTCAATTCTCTCCCCAGAGCCACCAACCCTAGACTCTCCTCAATCATCTCTAGTCCACTCTGCCCTCCCTTTGCTGGAGCCTGGGGTAAGTGGCTGCTAAAGAAATTTTGTGCATTGGTCCTTTAAGAGGTTCTCTGCATCTCCAGCTGTCTCTCCTAACAGACAGAAACCCTGCTGTTTTTTACCCCTGGATGTTATCTGGGTTCTTTCCTGGTTCTGGTGCTATAGGCTGGGGAGCCTAGCTTGGAGTTTAGACCCCACACTTCTCAGGGGAATCCCCCATCCACTGAAATATCCCTCTGGCACTACAGCTACCATCAATGGATGCCCAGCCAGCCTTCTTGTACCTCCCCCACACTCCCTGTGAAGTGGTTCCTTCTGTCAGTGGTTATAAGTCCTCTCCAGCTAGTGTTCAGTTGGTTATTCAGGATGATTTCTCTGCAATTTATTTGTAATCCCAGATTGGTCCTAGGAGGAGTTTCTAAATTAAATTTTAAAAGCAGATCTAAATCTTCCACCTCCCATATGTGGGCACTGGCTGTTGTTCATAAATGATGAGCACATAGGTCATTGGACAGAGTCTCTGTGCATAAATGAGCATCACTCCAAAGGCACATGCAGTGGTCATCAGGCTGAGGGTTGTTGGATGGGCCTCCCTGGGCAGTTGTGAGACCACCTCAGGCTGCTTGGCTTCTAAGCAGCAATCTGGGAGAGGCCACCTTGCTAGGCAGATAGGTTGTGGTTTCTCAATCTCACTTCTACTCGGTCCCATATCCCCTCCTCTCTCTGTCTAGCCCTGAGCATCTACATCCATGTCTTCCATTCACACCTTCAGATACACTCTCCATCCTCCTCCACCCAGCTCTGTAACCAGAGTCAGGCCCATGTGAACTACGTCTATGAGCTCCCTTGCCCTCCAGCTTTAAGTTGAAATCAGCCCATGGGAAGTACTAGGAGGAAAGGAGAAAATGAGTGTGGAAAGTTACTGCTTCTGCTGTCTTGTGTCAGCCTCCATGAACTAACTATGCCATCAACCAAAGGTCATTGCTATATAGGCAGACCTCTCTGTACAGCTGTCCTCATCACTAATAGTGACTGCTCGCCCTCTGCACCTTCAGGCCTAGGAGTGGTATTGGGCCCTGCTATAGGTGACCCCTTGAACACGGCAATGTGCTTCTCACTCCCTCTACCCTCACTTTGTAAATAATACCTTTATTAAACTTCCCAAAGCACCTCACTTAAGGGTGCCAAGCTCCCTTCCTGGATCCTGACCCATATGGCGCCAGATGGGGAGCAGAGAAATCTCAGCATTCTATCCCCATCTAAGGCCAATGACTGCCTCTTTTTTTCTTTCTTGGCAGATTTTGATTCAGATTCCCTGGTGACTGACCTGTATAGGCCCTCAAACAAGCTGCAGGAATTTGATAGGGAGAAACATATGGGTGATGTTTGCTCCTCCCTTTCCCAAAAAGGGCCTCCCTGACCTGCTTTCCCTCACATCCAGCCACACAGGTCTCCTTGTCGCTCCCTGAACTTTGAGGTACAACCTGCCACAGGCTAACAATTCCTTTTCTCTCTGTCTTTGATATCCTTTCCCACCAGTTGCAGATCTGTCCTGAAATGTCACCTTTCCATTTAGACTTCCCTGCCTTCTCTATTTAAAATTGTCCCCTTACCACCTGAAACTTTCTAATACACCTTTTAAGCATTTATTTTGTTTATTGATCTCACACACACACTTTCACATAAATGCTCTATGAAATGCTCCATGAAGACAGTGATTTTTGTCTGTTTTGTTCACAGCTATATCCCCAATAACTAGAATAGGCCTTACATGCCACTTGTTAAACAAATGAAACCCTGGTTCCAGAGAGAGAGATTTAGAAGGGACTCCGCACCAGTGACCATTTTGGTTCCCAAACCTCTGATCAGTCTCTGAGTGTAGCCACTTCCTGCCAATTCCCATCTGCAGTAAATGTCCGTGACTGCCTACAGAACAGAGAACTTAAGCTCCACTAGGCAGCACCTCTAGTCACATCTGATTTGGCTGCATCATAGGGAGCTGAAGCGTAGCCCTTTCCTGTCTGCATTTTAGAAGCTGAAGAATGCACTGAAGAAATAAAGCTTCCCTTCATCTGGGAAGATGACCACATTGATCCCAGAATGAGATCTAACACTTTGAGAAAATACATCCATTGACACTTTATTCATTTTGAGAGTGCCTACTACATGCTTGGCTTTGTGCCAGAAGCTGAGAAAGACAAATGAATAAAAGGTGGTCCTTCCCTCTGGTTGCTCTGACATACTTCTACAGGGTGAAAAAATAAAAGACATTCTTCTGTATGAGGAATCAGCACACTAGACTTTGACACCACCAGGCAGTGCAACATCACTGAACTGATGCAGAAACTTTACATACCCAGTAGAGCTGGGCCTTGACCATAAATCTCCAGGCATGGTCCATTCCAACCTCTGAAACCCAGGGAGAAAAAGTCCAAAGTCAAGGTGAGTTACTGCCACATGCTGGGACTGCAAGGACCTTGAACTCCCCCAGGTGAGAACAGAACAAAAATCATTCCTCAGGTCTAATACCTGCAGAGTCCCTGGCAAAGAAATATTTGTTGAGTGAGGAAATAAATGAATGAGTAAGAAAAATAAAACAGATAAAGGAAATAGCAGATTAAAGTCATAGACGGGCCCAACAGTGTATTCTCTATCTCTACTAAACTCTTAACACCCACAGTCCCACGGGTCTCCTGGATGGCCACTGAAACTAGTGGGCTGAAGGTCAGTGCCAAAAGAGGGGTTCCACGTTAGAAGAATGAGCTCCATGGTAAAGATTAGAAACAGAAAACGAATCAGTAAATTTAGTTCAGAATTAGTATTTGGACCCTTAGGTGTCAGCTCAACATTGATTATTCATTAGATAATGCAATTGCACTCAACAAAAGGCACAGCAGGAGCCCTGGGTGGTTTTAAATAGCAACGTTGGCTATTTGTATCCATCAGGCGTGTATGCTCTATAAGAAACTAAATGTAGTTTCTGAGGAATAATGCCCAGGCATAGCTTTTTAAGATAGCTATCAAATTGCCCAAATACATCATTCTTTTCACATGTTTTCCATTAAATTTCAGTAACTGTCTCCACGAGGTTAGACTCCAAGAAGCAGACTCAAGGATGCAGGCTCCAGGATGACCAAGGGATGAGAGACACATCAGCTGGAGGTCTCGCGCCATGAATTAATCTCTGAATGCTGGACCCCAGTGTTCCACAGGACAGGGACCCACTTAGGGATTTGCATAGGCCACCTCCCAGCTGTTGCCTGATGTTTTTGCTGTTCAGATGGGCTGATCAATACCCTTGTTCCACTGCTTCTCAGAGTAGCACCTGGAACCTGGTTATAAAGCAGCTGAGTATGGAAATGACAATTTTACATGCACAGCAGCTTTGTGCTGCTGCTGCCACTTTTTGGCATGTGCAATACTTAACAGAGTGTAGAAACCTCAACACCACTCTTTAAAACACAGTACCTGTTCTGATTCTGTTCAAATTTCTAAAATGATGATTGGCACAATTTGCATACAATCAATCCCAGAAAGCTTCTATCAATCCCTTTGCAGATGCTTTCAGTCCCAAGTATTTCCAGAAAGAACAGTACTCTTCTCTGAATAGTCTGCCAGCTGGCCTGAGAAAAGCAGGTGCAGATCTTCTTAAATGCCATGTGCACTTGCATCCTCTCCCAGGTTCCCTCTCCTGCTGCCACAATTTTCAGAAGGTGTTATTTGGTGGTTGTATTTTTTTTTCTTCTACACAATTTTTCCCAAGACTACTATGGTCAAAAGACACAGTTATAAAAAAACAATGAAAACTGTTAATACTAGTGATTTTAATTCCAAGTGAATGTTCAACACTTTCTGCATGAAATCCTGTCTGTGTTTGAGGATCTGTCTAAACCATGGAGATCCACCAAGGCTGTTTTAGAGAAGAGGAAGCTTGACCTCCACTTCACAGAACCAGTCAGCTAAGAATGACGCTGTTCTATTTGCTTTCTTTGCTCCTCTGTTCTTCTTAGAACAACTGAGGCAAGGAGCCAAGTTGAGTATTTCTTTGTGGTCTTGCCATCACCACCCTCTTGCCATCACTACCCTCTTGCCATCCCATTAGATTTTTTCATTTTGTGCAGGAATGAAAATAAAGTAATGAGGCCCTAGCTATCTTTGCTACAAGCCTAGAATAGCAACTAGAGGAATAAACAGCTCCACCACCTCACTCATTGCTCTTTCAGGTAGAATCCTATTACACTTAAAAGTATCCTTTGAAATTCTGATTAGTCCAAGGCCTTTGAAAGGAAATAGTTATACAGCAGCCCAGCTAAAGCAAAATTGTCCTTCTATCTGACAGCTACCCAGACTTTGACCCCACACCCTCTAGAAGCCTCTGCTCAGCCTCCTTCCTCCACAACCAGATGTGATGGAGCTCACTGAAGTACAAGCCCTCCCAGATGGACATCTGAAGCTGGGAGCAAAGTGCAAACTTGTCATGTTAAGAAAATAATTATGCAAATCAATGTAAGAGAACAGAAAGAACCAATGTAAACACAACCTGGAGATACAGAGCCTTCATTTATCCATTCATCATACAAACATTTATTGAGCATCTACTATGCACCAGGTGCTCTGCTGGCTGCTAAGGACACCATGTTGAGAGAAATAACATAACCCTGCCTTCTAGGAATTTAGAGTCTGGTAGAGGAGACATGCATCAATCAAATGATCCCATAAACCATGAATAGCAGCTGCTGATGACAGTACAACTAAGCAAGGTCCACAGAGAATCCTCAGAACATGTGATGAGGGCTTTGACCAAGCCAGGAAAGCCAAGAAAGGCATCCCTGGCATGAAGGAAAAAACTAGAAAGGTCTTCATAGTAGAAGTTGTCCTGGTCCTCAACACAATCCAACCTGCACAGATATCAGGCAGTCATTAAGCTGCCTCACTTAGGCTTAATGTCTGAACTGCACATGACCAGTGGGGTCTCATCTATCATTTCATATATTCTGAACATTTGTTCTGAATAAGACACTGTGATAGCCTTTTATAAACATTACTACATCCATTACTTACAGCATTCCTGGCAGGTGGGCAGTAGTATTATCTACTGACCAAAACAGGTAGAGGATTGGATTTGGCTTCTGGATGGTAGTTTTCCAATCCTTGGTCTGGAATGCATGTGTAATGGCTGGAGTGAGAGCAGCCATCTCGAACCACGAAGTGAATGTATCTACTGAGGATGGCAGAAAAACAAGCTAGAAGAAGCCTGAGTCACAAAACCACACTGTGAGCTAGGAAACTAAGGCAGAGAGAGGTTGAGCAACATGTCCAATCAGCAAGTGAGAGACTGCCAGGATGTGAACCTGGGTCTATGACATTCTGAAGTCTGTGTTCCTCCCCTGACCCTGCACCATCTCAAATCAGGGATTTGGCACCCTCACGTCAGTTTCCCAGGATAGGAGTTCATGACTCTGAAGGCTAAGATTTTCTCCTTTAGGTATAATCAAATCTATGTCTCTTGTTTTGAAAGTAGCCCATTCCTCACCCTCACCCCTTTCCTGAAATATTAGCAACAATTTGTCCACCAATGCCTCATTATATACCACATACATACACACCTTTAAATGCCTGAAGACAGAGTATGGGCACATCACCACCACTCTGCTTTCTCTTCTCCAGGAATAACAACCACATGGCTTCCACAAAGCAGAAGTCTGACCCCAGAAGCAACTGCAACATTTCTTGGGGCATGAATGGACAAGACTCCTAGCAAGGGGTCAGCTACAATGTTCCAGCAGCTATGGGACAGGAAACATTTTTGGAGTCAGAGTCAAGTTGCAGGGTTTTTCCATAGCTCTTTTTCTAGTTACCCTGTGATTCCTTCCGTTTGTGTCAGACTCCCATATCCTATGAAATGGGCTCTCAATTTCCCAAGGAATCTAGCAAAGTCGGTACTTCAGATGCAAGAAACTAAATCTTTGGAAGAATTACGAAAGGACACCACCAGTTCTCCCAGTACTACTGATTCTAGGGACAGCTTCCAACTGACAACCAAAAAAAAGTACTAAAACTCAGTGCACTTGCATTTGTACCTTGTAAGTCTCATTAGCGTGTGTCAAAGCTGGGTTCTAGTGTGCAGAGCTGTCAGAGGCAGCCTGCTGCCATGAACTGCTCCATCCTGCCAACCTCCAGGGCCTGCAGTGATCTGGGCTTTCTCTGCATACCTCTCTCCATCCTGTGGGTCTGATAATGTCAGCTGCAAAGTTGGCCTTCCTTAATCAAGACAGGTGGAAAATTCTGGAGGTATACAGAGTACAGAATACACTCCTGGAAAATGCTAGAGCTTTGATGCTATATTCTTCAATACACTGCTACCTGGTGAGTTGGGCTTAACCACATATGCATGATGTATTAGTCAGGATTAGGCTTATTTGCAACTGACAGTAGCTTAAGTGAAATAGAAAATTATTTCTCTCACATAAATGAAATACAGAGGGCTCATAGGGTGGCTCTGTGAAAACTGGGAATTCAGGTTCCTTCTGGCTTATTTCTCTGCCATCCTCAGTACATGACTTCCACCTCTTGGGCCAACATGTCTGCTCTCAGTCCAGCTACCACACTGCATCCTCAACCAGGGATAGGCAAAATACCACCCACAATCAAATCCAATCCTCCACCTGTTTGGGTAAATAAGGTCTTACTAGAACACAGCCATACCCATTCATTTATGCATAGCCTGTAGCTGCTGTCCAAGTTCAGCAGCAGAATTGGGTAGTTGTGACAGAGATCATATGACCCACAGAGCTGAAAATACTTATTATCTGGTCCTTTACAGAAGTTTGTCCACTGTTATTCCAGATATAAAGAGAAAGAAAAATAAGGCCACAGCAACCCAGGCCATTTCCCCAAAATCACCCAGGACATTTCTATTTTCATACCATTACCAGAACTTAGTCTCAGGCTGTACCTAACTACAGTAAAGGCTGAGAAATGTTTTGATTCTAGGTGGTTGTATTCTTAAGGAAGATTGTATTATTATGGGAGAAAAGGAGAAGGAATTTGGAATTGATTTACTGTGCAGAGACCCATTTTGGAGCTCAGACTCAGGTCCTGGACAGAGACAGGCTGACTGGCTTTCATGACCCCTACCCCAGGTTCATGACTGATTTTGGCCCTAGGTCTTAGCTCTTAGACAGGGGGAGAAGGCATGGAAAGTGACCTGAGGCCCTCCCTACACTACAGCAGAGCTGCCCAGGCCAGGGCTCCATGCTCCTCTGCTCTGAGCCACTCACTGCTGGTTTCTGCTCACTTCATAGAGAGGCCCCCACTCTGAGGCAGACAATCAGACCTATACTATCACACTAGCCACCTGGGAGAAGTCAGAAGCAGTAAAAGAGGAGATGAACTGAAAGACAGAGACAGAGATAGAAAAAGATGCAAAAAAAAGAGGCCTGACACAAGCATAAAACTTTGTTTGTGAATACAGATGTGCAAGAACTATCATCACTTTATTATTTTTTATTAAATCTAACTCTAAAACACCATCCTGCTCAACTAGTTAGAAATTCACAGTAGTTGGTATGGGGGAACCCTCTCCCCAAATTGAGCAAAGATCCAGGGGGCTTCTGCAGACACCAGGTACCTAGGAAACCATGGTGTCTCTTCAGATGAGGCTGGGAGAGCAGGCAAACCAGACTCCCTAGATGTGCCACCTCCTCCAAGGCCTTGCCTTCACCCCAGGGCATGGCCACCTGTTTCCTTCCTAACAGAGGGAAACCTCCAGCCACACCCCCAGAAGTATATTCCTTTCTCTCCATGCCTTCTGCTCTTCAAGCAGCTTCTACCTTTGGCCCAGCAAAAAACATCATAATCAAGAAAATACCAAGAGCCTGACTACCTGTTGGAAATAGTAAGAAAAAGAGTGAAACAATATTTGATAGAGAGATATAGGGATGATCAGGTTTAACATCTGTGTTAAACATCTGCCAAGCTTAACACTCTGTGTATCTCCCTACATTGTAACCTATTTGCATGACTCTATGGATCCCTTTAGGCCTTGACCCCAGGCTGGGTTTCCCTCTGTTGGAGGGCAAGGAGAGAAGGGGAGCTAGTGGAGTAGTAAATTGGAAGGTTTGGGAAGAGGCCGACATCTTGAGCGCCTCGAGGTATGTCTGCAAATAGCCTCACCTCACTCTGGTAATAACCACACCTAAATTTAAGCCTATGCTAATACTTGATGTTGAGATTCTTGTTGTCAAGAAAAATTGGTGATTGCTAAGTGGAAAATATCCAGACGTGGTAAATGAATGAAGATGGACCAAGACCTGTGGAGAGCTCTTCAGAGTATAATTAGCAGAGTTAATATTCAGCCTACACAGTTGCCAGGAAGGCTGTGGCAGTTATAAAACACTAAAATATTGCCATACTGGTTGGTAAACATCCACTGCAATGAACTCCCAAGTTCCACCCTAGTCCCTCTCCAGAGACCGCCTCAACTTCTCCCACAATTCAGGAATTAAAGAGTCAATGAAGTGCCTGACTCATCAGGAAGTCTGTAGATTCTGCTCCTGGGTTAAGGCCAGTGTCTATTCTGATTGGTCAGTGTCCAGGTCATACCAATTGCTGAATATTTTGAAATTCCCTTACATGAGAATGTTTTGAAGGAAGAGAAACAGGAGGCAAGGAGAGGACTCCCTCCTGGGGTCACCATGCACAGTTGTTTGTGCAGGCTGTTTTCTGCACAAGTTCTCCTGAGGAACTGAATTCTGGCCAGTGCTCTGCCAGCCAAGTCTTGTGCAGTGGCATGGGTCTGCATTCATTCAGAGAAAAGGGAGCCTTTTTCTAATATACACAAAGGTGTTGTGGGTTCTAGAAGCCAGCTCATCTCAGAAGCTATTTCGGTCATCCAGGCCCAAGTGGAAGAGGACTGACCAAGGGTGGAGACCATAGGCTAGGAAGTCAGAAATAAATGCAAGTGACATTTTGGAGCATAACACAACCTTAAAAAAAAACTGAAGACAGTGTGCTACTGACAAAAAGAGTAATGAGGGGAAAAAAAGAACCAGTTGGAGAAGTGATGGGATGAATTTTGTTTCCTGCCAGCTGTCTGGGAAATTATAGCTGAGTAGCCAAACCAAATTCCCAACTAAAAGACATAGAATGGAGCTCAGGAGATGCATCAGGGCTGAAGATGGAAAAGCTGGAGGCCTGCACATTTGAAGATCTTGGAAGGGCCTCTGAGAAGGAACCAAGAGAGCAGATGGTTCCCCAGAGAGCAAGACAATGGTGAAATCATGGTATAGCTTTCATACAACTGAAAGGACATGGGGTTTTGCACCATCAGAATTGGATTTAAGTTTTCCTTGCCATTAACCAGCTGGAAGCCCATGCAGACATTATTTAATTTTTCTGAGCCTCAGTTTCTTTAGAAATTACCATGATAATACCTACTTTACAGAGTAAAGTTGAGAGAACTAAATTATGTGAACTGCCTAGCACAATGTATAGCAAAAGTCAAGTGTTCAACACCTGTAACCATAATTAAAAATAGTATTACTATTATTATCAGGAGTGAACTGCATTCTCAGACTTGCAGAATATTTATAAACCAGGACAAGACACAAAGAGAACCAGCCAAGACATATTAAAAGGATATAAAATAAGTAACAAACTTCCCAAGATGTGTGCTAAGAATATGCACCCCTGTCCTAGAGACAGAATTTAATATATGCATGTGATTTTGATAATTGGCATGTAATACAAGTTTATCTATGAATGAACTGAATCTTGGATCTTGGGTCTGCCTGGCCATCTATCTCAACTCACATTTACTAAAATCAACCAGAAAACTATCATCAAAAAGTCAACCAATAACAAGTGTTGGCAAGGATATAGAGAAAAGGAAATCCTCATGCAGTATTGGTGGGAGTATAAATTTGTGCGGCCACTATGGAAAACAGCATGAAGGTACTTCAAAAAAATTAAAAATAGAGCAGCCACTCAAGCCAGCAACTTTATGTCTAGGTATTTATCTGAAGAAAACAAAAATACTAATTTAATAAGATATATGACCCCTATGTTCACTGCAACATTACTTACAATAGTCAAGATATAGAAGCAATGCAGTTATCCATCAATACATGAATAGAAAAAGAAAATGTGACATATATATGCAACAGATTATCACTGAGCAATAAAAAAAATGAAATCTTGCCATTTGCAACAACATAGGTGGACCTAGAGGATATTATACTAAGTGAAATAAGTCAGACAGAAAAAGGCAAATACCATACGATTTCTATTTTATGTGAAATATAAAAACAAAACCAACAACAAACGAACAAACAAAACAGAAAAGGACTTATAGAGAACAAACTGATGGTTGCCAAATGGCAGGGTTAGGGGTATGGGTAAAATTAAATAAGTAAATGCATACATAATTACAGAAAAAAATTAATCAAGAGCTTCCTGCATGTGAGGGGGTGCAGTGAGTCTATTTTACGCCCCTGAAGGAAATGCTTATTTCAGTCACATTCAGTCAGTCCCACACATTTTATTGGTGACTTCTTTATGTCAGGTACAAAAGAGAAAGCAATGAACAAACTCTTCTCTAACCCATGTCTAGCCTCTAGCTCCTACTGCCCCAAGCTGGCCAGAGCTCTACTCTTCTTCCTTTTGCAACTGTCCCCCACCCCCAACACATTTCTTGCATCAAAGGTGCTAAAAACTTTCCCAAGGACTTCAGTCCTAGCCTTTCCCTTGCCTTTTGGCAGTTGACCCAAGCTGTTCCCCTTCCTCATCCTCTCCCCACCCATCACACATCTATAAAGCTGGCTCCATGTCACTTCAGTTTAAGCATCCTATCAGCACTATGGCTGATGTATAGAATGTTTTACAGCACAGGTGGCAAACACAAGGCTAGCAGGCCAAATCCGGCTTGCCACCTTGTTTTATCTGGCTTGGCACTTTGTTTCTACCCAGCAATAGCACCAAGCTCTCACTTAACTGTTAAGGAGCAGTTACATTTGTACAGTCCTAAAATTACATTGGGCCTTTTGAAGGCAACCACAAGGCTGATGTGGGCCCCAGTGAAATTGGATTTGACAGCCCTGTTTTACAGTAACAAAGGACTGCTGCATTTCTTATGTCATGGAACCCTCACCTCAACTTAGCGACAGGGAGAGAAAGAATTTTCCACTTCATTGAACAAATTTGATTTGGGCCCTGGCCAGGTAGCTCAGTTGGTTGGAGTGTCATCCTGTACACCAAAAGATTGCAGGTCCAATCTTCAGTCAGGGCTCATACGGAAGGAAATTGATTGATGTCTCTATTATATCGATGCTTATCTATCGTTATCTCTCTCTAAAATCAGTAAACATATCCTCAGGTAAAGATTTATAAAAGAACAAATTTGGAAGCAGAGTGTTTAGACCAGAACCCCAGTACAGCATCCTGTGTCTCCTCAAATTCTCTAAGCCCTACATGAAATTATTGTACTATTTTAATGACTTATACCCCACCAACTTTAAAAAAGATATGAAGATTATATCATAGTCAGCTCAACCAAAAGGTATTTTGGTCCCCGGGTCTTTTGGATATTTATCGTTATAAATAGAGATAGAGTTTTGGAAGTACACAGTGGTAATTACCCCTGCCTTATACTTAACCCCATGGGTTTGGCCTAAAACAGCCCCCTCCTTCTCACAAGGACTTCCCTAAGCCCTCTCCTCCCCTTTTTAAGTGAGCTCTTAGAATCTGGTTCTTTCTCCTGGACATTTGCCACTAGATTCATCACTAACCATGTTACACTAAAGCTGTGCAATGGTGCAGCTACCTTCCCCACTGACTATAATGTCCTGTGTGGCAAGAACTTACAGGCTGGTATCCAGCACTGTGGATGGCACACACAATAATGAACTAAATTCGCCTGGTTCCATTCTTCCTAAATATTGTTCATGATCCCTTCTCTACTGAATACCTTGAAAAAAAATGTATTCCCCAGGGTGTTTCTCCAGAGTGTCAGGATTCATAGTCATGTTGTTCTCAATATTTGTTTGCTGCCCTGAGTTCTTCCATCCACATGATTGTAAACCCCTAAAAGGCAGACGATATAACCCAACTATAAAACACTCAGCAGAACATAGTTTCACACTCCGAAAGTTGCTCAGTAAAACATTTTTGATCCTGGTAGTCGGTTGATGGTGGTAAAAGTAAAAGCCACTAGAACTCTGATTAATGAAGACACTTTTGTGCAAGTTTCCCCAAAAGCACAAGCAAGAGGACATGGAATCCCATCACCAACACTCAATCTTTCACTCTTGGGGGACTTCCTCACTAATTAGTCTAAAGCTGTAATTTAGCCTATACTTTAAGGAATGTCACATGAGGACACTTCTAATTTATTTCTGACCTTCCTTCAATTTAGAGACACATATGCCTTTGAGCAGCATTCCTGCTGCAAAAAAAAAAAAAAAAAGAAAGAAATCAATGGTTTTTCTAAAACCTGAGAAAGAGAGACAAGCTCCAAGAACATCTCCTGGCATTCAGTCTGCCTAAGGGTTTGGTCCAGCTCCGCTGCTCTGTTCCCTCAAACCTGCCTTCTAATGACTACAAGTCAGAATGAGCTCATTACCAGGACTTTGAAATGGACAAAGAAATGTAAGCAGAAGTGAAGTCTGAAATATCTGGGTGGAAACTTTCAGAGCCAATGCACAATTTGCTACATTCCCTCTTCCTTCTGCCACAACAAAGAGGAAGTTCCAGATGGTAGCTACTCCGTCAGTCTGAGTCCCCAGGTAAAGACAGTTTAAAGTGCATCCTGCAGCCCAACTGTGCAGAGTAAGCAAAGAATACACGTGTTTTAAGTCACTAAGATTTAGGGGTTGTTTGTTACTGAAGCACAACCTGGCCCATCTAGACAGTTATGCTAAATTAAAGAACTCCTACCCCAGACTTTGGCCTGCTGTATTTTGCTCTTGTCCCCTGAATTTCCTTCTAGTGGCTTATTCTAGAGTTGACCTCAGTGAGCAGCCTTTCTGATCCCTATAGATTCCATAACTCTTTATCGTTTAGAATCCCCTTCCCAAATATTCTACTTGAAACATTCCACTCCTGGAAAAAGCCACTCTACTCCTTCTTTTCCAGAAGTCAGCAAAAGCCTCCACTGGGGTTTGATGGAAAGGTATGTAATCCACCACACAGCCTATGTTGTTCTCACCTCTCAGCTCCCAGCCCTGAAGGATACAGGATTCAACAGGGCTCCTTGCCCACTGAGGGAACAGGAGTCACACAATTGTCATCTTCTGACAGCTTGTCACATTTTTTTTCCCTGTAGGGGTTCTGATTCCTCTGTCTAACCCTTTTCTCAGTCCCCTGAGACTATGGGCCTCTATACAAGGCTCCCCAGGCAAAGCAAAGCAAAGCAAGATTGATATCCTACAAATGGCTGGCCACGCCCAGTAGGATTCTCAGTTCAATGCACGGAGCAGCCCATTCTTCCTCATCTTGGCTTCTCACACTGGATACCAAAATGGGAGCTTGGATCCAGGGAAGCAAGAATTCAACCATTATTCATCCCCGAACACAAACGATCCACCACAATATTCTAATCTCCCTCTCCCCTAATCTCCCTGGCCCTCTCATCTCACCTCCTCAAAATTTTTCTGAAGTGCCCCAGGCCTTCTTGGACTAACATGTGAGTCACACTATCCTTTGGACAGAGGAGCTGTAATAAAGAGAGGATTCAAAATGTTTTGGGGGAAAATTTTCATTTAAACATTGGCCATGGAGCATCCCTTTCCTAGCTCCACTCCTACCCATGTGCCTCTTTTCCCACTGGCCCCAATTAAAACATGTAGTGTTTGAGGACTGCAGGCTGGGCAATGAATGCTGCTTAAGAAACGTCACTTAGCATTAATGCCAAAGATTATTTGCAACCCAGTTCCTTGCATGTGCAGGTAAAAGCCTGCTAAAGGTTTAGGCCTCAGAGTAGAGCTTTGGGACTTCTGGAGACTGTTGAGCACTACATATAATAATGATTTTATCTAAATTCCCTGACAGGCTTCATAGACCAAAACACCTCTGAAGGACAAAAAGACAACTATAAAATTACCTAAAAATAAATGCTTCTAAAGTATTCAGAAAAAAATCCAGGGTGAGGGGAATTGGGAGACCAATAACTAATCCATCAGCTCGTTTTTTTTTCTTTCCCACATCTAGGCTTTTTTTTCCCCCAAGGCCACAGCCTGTCACCATGCAGTTTATCAGCTGTCACTCCATCTCGATGCTGGGTGACATGAGATCAATGGTCTAAAACTGTTCTCAGATCTATGGAGAAATTTATAACACCAGGCTCCGTCATGCCCTGGCTGGGCCCAGGGCCCAGGGCTCTGAGGATGCGGCTGCTGTGCACTGCATCTCCATTTCAGAAGTGGGTTGTGACCCACTTGAAGCAGGCAAGTTCAAGCCATCAGATGCGAAGGAAGGGCTGAGTCAGAAGTCTTCACTTACAGAACAATGACATTGAGGGAAGAACAAAAAAAGACTAGTCAATGATTAAAATTCTCTCTGCCTTTCAAAGGTTCTAGCTTCCTTCTTTAATTTCTTTTGAATCATGTGGGATTTATTAACAACAAAATGCAAAAAGTACAGCAACATGTTTTGAGCTCTAAAAGTAGTTAATCCACCCAGTTTATCTAACTTTAGAATCCCTGCGCAAGGTTAGAATAGAGATTTGTGATTCTTTTATTCCTCGCTAACCCTCTTTTTTTCACCATGAATTCTAATCTAACCTAATTATGCCTCAAATAGCCCATGAACCATAAACAAGGTCCTAGAAGCCCAGACCATATCCAATATCCCACATGTTCCAATCAAAGGGCTCCAGGGAAATTCCTCCCCAACCCTGAGTGCTCAAGTGAGAAAATGAATATGCTGGCTCTCTGTCCACACCCCCAGGCCATTGTCAGCTGTGGAACACAGGCTCCTGCCCCACCACCATTGTTTTGGACAGGTACTCAACCCTGAGGTAACTCCAGACTTGCTCTTGACTGAGCCCAGAGAAGCATGCCTTTCTGAGGAGAAAAAAAAACCCTGCCTCCCACTCCTAGCCACCTACATCATTCTTGGAAGCAGATATCCAAGAGAAGGTTACCAGGAGGAGTTGGATTCTCCAGAGGACTAATGATGGTGCAAGCGTCGCCTACCTGTTCTTCCCACACCACTGGCTTCAGTGCCCTCTAGCTAAAAGAGAAAGCAGAACCGACATTTAGAAACAGTCCTCTGACTGAACCCACAGATGGCAAGTGCCATCTCAATGCATGCCTCTCTGCCATAAGCCTCTTGGTGTTCAGCTGGACCACTAACTAGCTAGTCACTGTTTCCTGGTCAGTCTTTCAAGAGAGTTGCCCTTCCTCTCCCTCCACAAGGTCAAAGTCCACCAGTTCAGGCCTTTTGCTTCACTTCACTTACCTGCTCATCTTTCACTATCCCTTTACTTTAGTGCAGTGATTTTCAAAAGGTGTGCCACAAAAATTTTTAAAACATGCAATACCTGACTATATAGTCAGGGGCAATGATCTCTTTTCCGCTAGATTGTCAAATTAAAAAATGGCGCCAGCCAACACAACAATAGCCATCCAGTGTAAATGAATCAAAATTATACCTATTTTGGTCAGGTCAGCAAAAATTATATTTTTTGGTGTGCTGCAGTATTGTAGTAATCAGTTTATGTGTGCCATGAGATGAAAAAGGTTGAAAATCACTGCCCTAGTAAGCTATTAATTTCAGGGGTGACATCCTTCATAGCTCCACATTGCTTTAAGGATAAAACTAGAATTCCTTCACGTGGGTGTCTAAAGCACCTACCTGCTCACTCTAGCTTTATCCACCCCAGTACTCCTACCCACCCTTTATAACACCCTATACATTCCAGCCCTCAGTCCTTCATGCCACTGAGTTTGCTGTTCCTTCATCAGGGCATGCCCTATTCATCTCCACCCTTCCTTTCTCCTCATATCCCTAGCTAAGTTCCACTCATCCTTCAAAACCCAGCTCAAAGTCACCTCCCCGGAAATGCTTTTTCTGATTACCACCACTCCCCGGCAAAACTGGACCCCTCTCCTGTGGGTTAATACAAGCATGCAGTGCACACCCAAACTATTGTTCTTAGGGCCGTGAGACATGTGTTCAGGTATTCCATTCTCTCAAAGACTCTGGACCGCCACCCACAATCAGCAGCAAAGTGGGCCTTCATCACACTTCTCACACAGACTGCTGTCTCCTCCCTCTTCTATATCCCCTGTCTCAGGACTGGCAGGCAGGGTCTATGATTTCTTTTGTTCTTTTTTTAAAAACAAAATTTATGTTTTAGAACAGTTTAGATTTACAGAAAAACTGGAAAGATATAGAGAGTTCCCATAAACTCCATACCCAACTTCCCCTATTATTAATATCTTACATTAGTATGGTACATTTGTTACAATTAACGAACAATATCGATACACTGTTATTATCTAAAATTAACTCTTTGTTCAGATTTCCTTGATTTTTCCCTAATGTCATTTTTTATTCCAGGATACTGCTACAAAGTGGGATTCAGCTGCCTGCTACCATACACAAACATAACACAATAATTGGTGGGGAAGGAAAAAAGTTTTTATTAATAGGTTGCCCAGTTTGGGGGAACTGAAGCTCCCCTGTTCCAAGCCATTCTCTTCCATAAAACACAGAAATCCCTTCGTTCCCAAAAAGACTGAAATCTAAATCCATACCCAGAGACCCCCCCACAACCCGCTCCATTCTTATCTGCACTTTTGGAGTCCAAGGCTGCTATGCAAATGGGTCTTCCTCTCTCCAGGTCCAGGCTCTCTGTCTCTCTAGTGCACACTTGTGGGGCCAGCATCTCCATTGCCCTGCCCATAGCTTCCTCCCTCTCCCGGGTCAGGCACACTGCCAGATCACTGCAGCCAGTCCTGTGAGGGGCTCCATCCATGGGGTCCTGGCATCCAAGGCTGCTGGTGCCCCTGAGGCAGTGAACCTTCCGGGCCGCATGTCTAGTGCTGCTCTTGGAGTGAGAGAATGGCAATGGCCCAGAAACCATAGGCTGTGCAGTGTGGGGCCGCAGCAACCCACAGGTTGCCACTGATGAGGTATGCATCCCACCCAAGCGTGCTCCTGACTATGCAAGCGGGGCAAGACAAGAGCTGTGAGCAGGGCCAGCATCTGCCATGTCCACAAACAGCCAGTCCCCACAACTAGGTGCAGGGAGACGAGGCAAAAAGCGCTGAGCCTTTCCATGCCCACTATTTTAAATCTTCTGCCAAACTCCTATACTCTGTGGGAGTGTCCAAATTCCCAGCCAATTCAGGCTAATGTCCACCATGCGTGTCAGCCTGCACAGTGTCTCTGCCCCTCCTCCTACTGAGGTGGTCCATGATCTGGAAGCAGGTAGGAGGGTTTCTAGCCATGCTCAGGGGCACTGTGTCTCTGCTGGGGGTGTGGTGTCACCATGTTTACCTTCACAATATACATGTGTTGTGACCTTTCCAGCCTGCACAAGCTCTGTGCAAGCTGTGTCATAAGCTGCATTAGTTATTTGGCCCTAATGCAGTTTCCATTGTGATTTCAATCTGCCACCTTGGGGTTTCCTCTGATTCCTCACTTCTCTGGGGAGTGCAGCCTTGTGGGCTTGTGTACCCAGCAATCTGGCTACACTCCCTCTTACAACACCACGTTACAGACCATTATCATACCCCCTTAGGCTCTTCTTGAGAGTAGCAGTTTCTCCCTATGTGAAAAAGGCTGCTGTCCATTAAGTATTTGTATCTTTAAGTGTTTTCAGTTATGATACATGAGTTTTGTGGAAATGAGTGGTTAAAAAAAAATGTCTACTGAAAACTCCTTTTTGTCACCATCTGATCTTAACCAGAGAGTACAGTACCCAAAAACTTTTACAAGACATGAGGGCATGAAAGTTATCTGAACCCTCACATGACCATTTTCTCCTACCTTTGGGATCTCTACACCTACCACTATATCTATTAGCATTTCCAGAAGGTGGGAAAACATTAAAAAGAAATCAGATAGGCAGTTGTAACTACAGCAAAGAAGCAGTCAGGAAATGGGAGGGTTTTTTTTTTTTCTTTCTGAACAAATCCCTCACCTATAAAATAAAATGTTTCAATTATATGTCCTCTGATGTTTCTTCCTGTGCTTTAAAAGAAAATGATAACTAACATGTGTTCAGGGCTTCCTAAACATTTGATACGACTATATCTTACATAGTCCTCAAGACAAACTTACAAAGTACTATTATTATTCCCATTTTACAAAGAGAAATAAGGTAGGGAGAGATCAAGTAATTCACTGTGTCATATAGCAAATCAGTGGTAATGTTCAGATTTGAACCCAAGCAGGATAATCCCAGAGTGTGCAGGCAATAGCTGTGTTTCTTATCAGGGAAAGTGGGTATCCCAGGGCATTCTGACACATAGAACACACAAAAGGATGAGTGGCCCACGACCTGGAAACAATCCAGGGTTTTAAGCATCTGGTGCTGGCATCAATCCAAAATTAATGATTGAACAACAGTTACCTTCACCCCAAATTTTTTCATAGTGTGGCTGCTGAGTTTGAATTGGGGAAGATGTTGGTTGCTCTGTGGTTTGATGTTAAAGTTTAAAAGTAATTATGCCAATATTCACAGCCAAGTAACAGTGGGGTGCATTTTTTTAAGAATATATGAAGTGTTTGGAATGTAGAAAGAGCTTGGCTACATTTCTAGAGAGCAAAGCTCAGTAAAACTCCATGATTTAGGAATTCTAAGAGATTTCTACTGTCTACTTTCGTTACAAGAATGAATTGGGTGGCCCAGAAAAGATGCTTCTGTTCTCTGCTTGGCTGAGCGCTTGCTGCAGACTTCCCTGGAGTGTTTAAACGATGGAGTGAGCCTGTGGGAGAAACACCGATGGACCCCAAACTTTTTCTTTTTAAAGTTAAAAGGTTAAAAAAAAAATAACCCTCTCTCCCATTCATCCTTAAGAATTACACTTTCAGCGAAGTCTAGTTCCCTTTCCTGGCAGATACAATCCTAATTAAAAATAAATTACATGCTGTATAGAACTTGAAATGGAGAAGATAATCCTATTACATATGAGAATATATCCTGATTTTCTTGCCCGCTAAACTGTGGGAGATATCAGATCAGGCTGAGCGCCATCCCCCCCCCCCCGCCCCCGCAGTCCCCTCATTGTCACCGCTTTGAAAACTCTCCGAGAGCCCTAATCCGTCACGTGACGCCCGTGTCAATCTCGGGGTCTGCACGCGAGTTTCACAATGCGGGCATTAGGCTCCGGAACAGAAACCCAGCTTTGCAGAGCCCGAAACATTTGCATTCCGAGAAAACGCCGGCCATTGTGGGGCTGTTTGTTCTCAGGATTTCGAGACAGTAGCGGGCGAAGCTGCTAACACCAAGAGAAAGGGGCCCCTTTGAGCCAGTTGAGGCCTTTGGTATGGTAACAAGTCGATTTGAGCGGCTTTTGTGGGGCCGGATCAGCTTCGGGGGAGGGCGAGCTCCCCTCCTAACCCCCACTCTTCTGACCTTACCTCCCATTGAGCCTCCCCAGGCAGTTGCTGTAAGCGCTGTTGCGCTGTTTTAAATCATATTTTCAGAAACGGGGGGCTGCAGGCCCCGGGGTCCGGCGCTCACTCGGCTCGCGTGCCTTCGCACCTCTACAGCCGGCAGGGAAAGGCTTCAGCGCGCGGGCCGCTCCACGCTCCCTGCCCAGATCCCCGCCCCGGACTCCCCGCTCCGCGCTGCTTGGCGCCACCGCTGTCTTGGCCACTTCCGAGTGGCCTAGGCGTTGGCAGAGGATAAAATGCTTAGGACCTGCTGCTAGCCGCTCCACACCCTTCCTCCCGCCTCTTGGCTTTTGCCTGCCTTCCCCACCCCTCTAGAACCTCCCCTCCCTCAAAACACACCTAGTTTATTTGTCTTGAGTATATGAAAGATGACATGGAAGTGTTTTGAGTAAAAATATTAGGTAGTTCCGATTCTCCCGCCAAAGGGGAGAAAAAAATAATTAAACAGCGCACGCCTGGGCTCCGGTGGTCCAGCCCAGAACAGAGAGGCGTGGGGGAGCAAGGGGCTCAGGTGTAGGGTCTGGCTCGCAGCCACTCGTGGTCAGGCTCTTGGCAAGTGTCTAGCCATGGAAACAGCATATAGAAACCCTTTCTCGGTCCCAGTGTCCTCTCCCTCCTTCCCCTCCTCTCCCTGTTCTCCGCTCAGCTGCAGCGCGCAGCACTGGCCTGACTCCCCGGGTTCGCGACTTGCATTGGGGAGGCCGCTGTCCCACTCCCGAGTTCTGAATCCATTCGGGTCTGGGATGACCCGAGAATGCCTGTGAGGAGGGAAGGCCTGACCCTGGTGGCGCCAAAGGTCACCAGCAGGCCCCAGGCCAGGTGGAAAAGTTGCAGGGTTCAGAAAGAAGACAAAGTTATTTCGGCTGCTCAGAACCCTCCAAGAAATATCTCTTGGGAGGGAGCAGAGACACAGCATGCTATTGAATGGCATTTAGGAGAGGGGGGAAAAGTGGAAGAGATGGCTGAAAATTGGGATCCTCTAGGGGAAATCGCCCTTTCAATGGCCCTGCACGACTGCAGTTGCCTGGCTTCATCGCTTTTAGTATTCCTATGGCTGCAAGGTGGAAAAGGTGGGGAAGGGAACCAAGAGACATCACCGCTCAGAGGAAGTTTCCAGTTATCCACTGCTTCCCCCAATCTCCTAAGAGCTTTTATTTATTGGTGGCTGGGACTACATTTGTTTGCTCCCAGGCATGTGCCTCCTTCATTCTCTGCTACCTCCACGACCCACCCAGCTCTGTGCTTTGTCTCCCTACTCTGGGAAGAATCCTGTATCTTTTAAGGGAGGTTGGCAGGTGGGGGGGGCGGGGAGGGAGAACGGGGACAGAACACATTCCCTCCTCAGGTTTGAGAGATAGGAAGCTAAAAGCAGGACTAAAATCAAGACCGAAGAATGTTTACTGAATGCAGTTTGATTATCAAATCCAACGTCGTTTTTAAATGTTCCAGTATGTGACATTTCTTGTTTCCTTTCCTCTTTTGAGTATATTTTCATAGCTTGTCCAATAAAACTCTTCAATGAGAATCAGTAAGAATTCCTCTTGGTTCTGCTCAAAGCCACATCTCCCTAATCTTCAGAGATACTGGAGGGGGATACCTGTGGGGTGAGCGCCATGGCTGACCAGACCCAGAACACACTCAGCCCAGAGCTTGGCAATGCCGAAGCTCAACACTTTCTTAGGCAGATGGTTAAGTTCCCCCAGGTTCATGCCAGGTTTCAAGGTCATGCTGTGATTTTGTTCTTCTGGAAAGGGATGAGTGTTGCTTCCCAGAGTGGCCCTATTAAAACAGAAAGAAAATCCTCTAAATAGGCGGAACAAGGCATCAGGAGGGAAAGTTCTCTAAATGCACTTTAATACGAGTAGGGTATTGTGTGGAATTCAGCGTCCATCGCCGTTTAGCCAGAGAGTTATGGCAGTGATTGGGAATGAATAGGGGAACATAATGGATACATGTGGCGTTTGCTCATTATATTCAAGTTAGCCCAACTCCACTGTGGAAACTGTTCAACTTTCTCTCCCTTTAGCTTGTCACAGTGAAATAATACAGACATTGGGCCCTCCAATGGGATCGCCTGCCACGCCATTCTATTTCCACTGCTAACGAGGGCTTCATAAGCCTTTGATACAGTCTGATCTTTGAAACCTTTCCAAATCTCCTCAAGCTTATGCTAAATCCTATTTGGAACTTTTTTCCTTCCCTGCTAGTGCCCAGGGCTTAAGAAAGCCATTTGGACAGTGACATGCATACTAACACATCGCATCTTTTCTGAAAGGGAAATGGCAACTCTGATCACCGAGACTCACACGAGAAAAATACAATTGCATACACAAATTTGAATAAAATCAATTTTCCCTTCTTTGGGATCCTTAATCGAGATGCTATTCAGGGAGCCGTGGGAACCTGGGAGAGAAGGCAAGCATAGCCTCACCAGGAGGAAGAAGTCTTTGGAGGGGGCTGCGAGCGCTTGGAAGCCTCCGAGGTGCACAACGCAGGGACTGGGTGGGGGGTCCCGAGCTACCAGGGCGAAATCCCAGCGTGTTTGCTCTTAGATCAAGCAGCCGGCACCGAGGGCCACAATAAACAAAACCTGTGCCAACTCCGCTACACGCAGAAAAGGAAAAGCAAACGGAGTGAAAGAAACAAAGGAAAGATTCCTAATTTTCCTTTCTTGTTTTCCCCACTAAGCCTTTCCACATTAAAGGGATTGTCAGAGGCTGGCGTAGGAGCGACGCGAGGAGGAGGTCGCCATTGGCTGCCTGGCTCGGGTGATTTGCATATCGGCTGCTCTAAAAGCGGAGGCGGCGCGCGGCGGCGCAGCACCAGCCGGGAAGAGGGAGGGAAAGGTGTGGGGTGAGGGCGGGTCCGCCCGCGTCCTCAAAGCCCGCAGGAGCCGAGGAGCTGCAGCCCAGCCAGCAGACTTCTCCCGCACAGAACTCGCAAAGAGCGTGCTCCCGAGGATCCTAGGACTCACGTCCGGACCTGCAAACCAGAAAGGAATCTCTTCTTCAGCCTTTTGGAATAACACTTGGGGCTGGCAGCATGAGTCCAGTAAGGCGCGGGGGTAGTCCCTGCCTTTTACCCTTGCAGCTCTTCAGCCTCTGCTGGGTGCTCTCAGTGGCTCAGAGCAAGACGGTGCGATACAGCACCTTCGAAGAGGACGCCCCCGGCACGGTCATCGGGACCCTGGCTGAGGACCTGCATATGAAAGTGTCCGGAGACACAAGCTTCCGCCTGATGAAGCAGTTCAACAGCTCTCTGCTACGGGTACGAGAGGGCGACGGGCAGCTGACCGTCGGGGACGCGGGCCTGGACCGCGAGCAGCTGTGCGGCCAGGCTCCACAGTGCGTGCTGGCCTTCGACGTGGTCAGCTTCTCACAGGAGCAGTTTCGGCTGGTGCACGTGGAGGTGGAGGTGAGGGACGTCAACGACCACGCGCCACGCTTCCCCCGGGCCCAAATTCCCGTGGAGGTGTCCGAGGGTGCGGCCGTAGGCACTCGCATCCCCCTGGAGGTGCCGGTAGACGAGGACGTGGGCGCCAACGGGCTGCAGAGCGTGCGCCTGGCAGAGCCTCATAGCCCCTTCCGCGTGGAACTGCAGACACGCGCGGACGGCGCCCAGTGTGCCGACCTGGTGCTACTGCAGGAGCTGGACCGCGAGAGCCAGGCTACCTACAGTCTGGAGCTGGTGGCCCAGGACGGCGGCCGCCCGCCGCGCTCCTCTATGGCCGCCCTCAGCGTGCGCGTGCTGGACGCCAACGACCACAGCCCGGCCTTCCCACAGGGCGCCGTGGCCGAGGTGGAGCTGGCAGAGGACGCGCCCGTTGGCTCGCTGCTGCTCGATCTGGACGCGGCCGACCCCGACGAGGGTCCCAACGGCGACGTGGTGTTCTCCTTCGGCGCCCGCACCCCGCCAGAGGCACGCCGGCTCTTCCGCCTCGACCCCCGCTCGGGACGACTCACCCTCGCCGGACCCGTGGACTATGAGCGCCAGGACACATACGAGCTGGACGTGCGGGCGCAGGACCGTGGCCCCGGGCCTCGCGCCGCCACCTGCAAGGTCATCGTGCGCATCCGAGATGTCAATGACAATGCACCGGACATCGCCATCACCCCTCTGGCCGCCCCGGGAGCGCCTGCCGCCTCGCCTTTCGCCGCCGCCGCCGCCGCCGCTGCTTTCGGGGGCGCGGACACACCCTCCTCTACTGGGCCAGAGACGCCAGAGGCGGGTGCCATCTCGCTGGTGCCAGAGGGGGCGGCGCGCGAGAGCCTGGTGGCTCTGGTCAGCACCTCGGACAGGGACTCAGGCCCCAACGGGCAGGTTCGCTGCGCCCTCTATGGGCACGAGCACTTCCGGCTACAGCCGGCCTACGCGGGCAGCTACCTGGTGGTGACTGCCGCATCCTTGGACCGCGAGCGCATCGCCGAGTACAACCTCACTCTGGTAGCGGAGGACCGCGGCTCGCCCCCCCTACGCACCGTGAGGCCCTACACGGTGCGCGTGGGTGACGAGAATGACAACGCGCCTCTCTTCACGCAGCGGGTCTACGAGGTGTCGGTGCGTGAGAACAACCCACCTGGCGCCTACTTGGCCACGGTAGCCGCGCGGGACCCGGACCTGGGTCGTAATGGTCAGGTCACCTACCGGCTGCTGGAGACTGAGGTGGGCCGCGCTGGAGGCGCTGTGTCCACCTATGTCTCAGTGGACCCAGCTACCGGAGCCATCTACGCTCTGCGCAGCTTCGACTATGAGACGCTGCGCCAACTAGACGTGCGCATCCAGGCGAGCGACGGCGGCTCCCCTCAGCTCTCCAGCAGCGCCCTGGTGCAAGTGCGGGTACTGGACCAGAACGACCATGCGCCAGTCCTGGTGCATCCGGCGCCAGCCAACAGCTCCCTGGAAGTGGCAGTCCCCGGGCGCACTGCAAGGGACACAGCCGTGGCGCACGTGCAGGCCCGGGACGCAGACGAAGGTGCTAACGGAGAGCTGGCATTCGACCTCCTCCAGCAGGAGCCGCGAGAAGCCTTCGCCATCGGCCGCCGCACGGGGGAGATCGTGCTCACCGGCGATCTCTCGCAGGAGCCACCGGGCCGCGTGTTTCGGGCGCTGCTGGTTGTATCCGACGGCGGCCGTCCCCCGCTCTCCACCACTGCCACGGTCAGCTTCTTGGTGACGGCAGGAGACGGGCTTGGGCCAGTGGCGCCCGCCAGTGCCGGGGAGCCGGAGCGCTCTCGCCCGCCGGGCTCGCGGCTCGCAGCGTCAGGGCCGGCGCTACAATGGGATACGCCGCTGATCGTGATCATCGTGCTGGCTGGGAGCTGCACGCTGCTTCTGGCCGCCATCATCGCCATCGCCACCACCTGCAATCGCCGCAAGAAGGAGGTGCGCAAAGGGGGGCCCCGCCGGGAAGAGCGGCCCGGGGCGGCGGGCGGCGGCGCCTCAGCTCCTGGCTCCCCAGAGGAGGCCGCCCGGGGAGCCGGGCCCAGGCCCAACATGTTCGACGTGCTCACCTTCCCTGGCAGCGGCAAAGCGCCCTTTGGCAGCCCCGCGGCCGACGCGCCCCCGCCCGCGGTCGCGGCGGCCGAAGTGCCGGGCTCCGAGGGCGGCAGCGCCACAGGGGAAAGCTCCTGTCACTTCGAGGGGCAGCAGCGGCTCCGCGGCGCTCACGCCGAGGTGAGGCCTTCCTTCCGCTGGGTGCCCCCCTCTGTGCTCTGCGGACAGGTTGGGGGAAGAGACTGGAAGGGTCTGGGTGGGCGTGTGCAATAGATGCCTAACCTGTCGCACTTGTTTGTTTTGTTTTGTTTTGTTTTGTTTTGTTTTGTTTTGTTTTGTTTCTTGTCCAACCCTCACCGCCGCCGCCACCCGCCCCCGCTTCCCCCCATTCCCTGCTGCAGCCCTACGGTGCTTCTCCTGGCTTTGGAAAGGAGCCGGCGCCGCCTGTGGCGGTCTGGAAAGGACACTCTTTCAACACCATCTCCGGCCGAGAAGCGGAAAAGTTCAGCGGCAAAGATAGTGGCAAAGGGGACAGTGATTTCAACGACAGCGATTCCGACATCAGCGGGGACGCTCTGAAAAAGGATCTCATCAACCACATGCAGAGTGGTGAGGACTCTTCTTTCCTGCCAAGTTCAACATTCCTCCTCTCCCTCCCCTTTGGCCACTTCTTCCCTCTTCTTAATCTCTGCTCCCAATCCCACTCCCTCTTCCCCACTTTTTTCAGTCCTGGAGTTACGGATCCGGCAGGCCTCTCACAATGAATTTTAAAACACTAGGTCGAAGCAGCTCCACCACTTGAATTAAGCACAGCCGCCTACTGGTAGGCAGAGGCCGGGGTGATGCTAGCTATCTGCTTATCTTTTTCTTTTCATTTTTCTTCCTTTCTTTCCTTTCTTTTTTTTTTTTTTTTTCAGCAAAAGATGCTGAGCCAAGTTGGAGTTAGGTGGCTTTACAGGAAGGAATATTCCTTTCAAATCTTGAATCACTGGCTTTCATCTTCATACAGGTTTTCCTTTTCAGCCACCCTGACCCTTTCTGACATCCTGAAAATGGAGGCTTGCCAATCTCAGTAATAATCGTTCTGTCTTTCTTTCTCTTTTATGTTAGGACTGTGGGCGTGCACGGCTGAGTGTAAGATTCTGGGCCACTCTGACCGCTGCTGGAGCCCGTCATGTGGAGCACCCAACACACATCCCTCCACTCACCCACCAGCCCAGATGTCAACCTTCTGTAAGAGCACGTCGCTGCCTCGGGATCCTCTGCGCAGAGACAATTACTACCAGGCCCAGCTGCCAAAGACGGTGGGGCTTCAGAGCGTCTATGAGAAAGTGCTGCACAGAGACTATGACAGGACAGTCACTCTGCTCTCTCCTCCTCGTCCAGGGAGGCTCCCAGACTTGCAGGAGATCGGGGTACCCCTCTATCAGTCCCCTCCTGGCAGGTACCTCTCCCCAAAGAAGGAAGCCAATGAAAACGTGTAACCCCATGCTGCATGTCTTCACACATATACAGGTCTCTCTGAGAAGCCCCTAAGTTATTGACCAGTTTCAGTGTTGTATATAGAAATATGCAAGATGTGCCTTAAAATGAAGTTGTTGGAAGCTATTTCCAATCACGTTGGTACTGTTTGGTATTTGCAAACAAAAATGTAGTTAATGTAATTTTTATGAAATGTGTGCTGTATTTAATTTTTCTTATCATGCTATTGACTTTAATTTCA